>OX392463.1:74199102-74251816 GCA_947623515.1 Neoascia interrupta | reverse complement strand
CCCAGAATTCAGGCACACAAGTGCCTACTGCCAAAAGAACCACGTTGCGTGAAATGTGCCGGAAAACACCTGTCAACAGAGTGCAAAGTTGACAAAAAGGCTCCAGCAGTTTGCGCCAATTGCCACGGAAACCACCCCGCGAACTATCGAGGATGCGAAGTAGCCATAGAGCTGCAAAAGGGACGAGAACCTCTTAAGGAAAATACTAGAGGTCAGAATCAAGCCTAGGACGCCCAAAACCTGCTGAAACTCCTAAGCCAAAGACTCCAAAGACGCAAAAGCCGATCAAAAGTGGAAGATTGGCAAAGGAGGCGTCGACAAAAGGCGTAAAAGCTCCACAAAAGAGCGGCGCCAGTTCAAGTGCAGCGGAGAAACCACCACTGGTCGCACCGAAATCATACGCACTGGTTGCGGCCAACGAAAGCAAGGCAAGATCGTCCACAACAGATGTAGTGTCTCAGATCCTCGCTGTAATCTTGGAGAAACTTGAGGATCAGACTAAAATCAACAAAGTTATATTTGACAAACTGAGCAAGCTCGAGTTTAAGCCTCGAAAAAATTACAAGAGAACATGAATATGAAGCAGTTATTTAAAATACTAACATGGAATGCAAACGGCCTTCTCACCTTAAAAACGGGTCTACACCCAAACTTAAAGGTTACAATGACTATCACGCACATCACCCTTCGCAAAATTCGAGAGGAGGATCCTCCCTCTACATTAAGAACTGCATAAAGCACTTCAAGAACACAGAAGTTGAGCTAGACTCTATGCAGATCAGTTCAGTTTCTGTAAAAATTGACTGCTTAGATTATAACATTGCATCTTGTTATTTCCCGCCAGGATATAGACTGGTGGAAGACGATCTTGATCGTATGTATGACTTCATTGGGTCCAATTTTATCATTGGGGGTGACTTTAACGCGAAGCATACTTTTTGGGGCTCACGATGCAATTCAACAAGAGGCAGATTACTGTACAAAAATAGTATGAAGCGTGGGGTGGACTTTTTCTCCACGGGTAAGCCAACATATTGGCCAACCGATAGGAATAAAAAGCCTGACCTTGTCGATTTTTTCATCGCTAAAGGGTACCCCAAATACCTTACGCGAATTGAAGAGTGTTATGATCTTTGCTCAGACCACTCAGGAGTTATCTTGAAGATGGGTGGAAGACTGGCGAAAATAGAAAGAGCTCCTAGATAAGCTAGCAAAAACATGAACTGGGACGCTTTCAGAAAGGACTGTAAGGAGGGTGTTGGCTTGAATGTGTCATTGAAAACTCCTTTCGAGTTAGAAACCGCAGTTGACAAATTCATTGAAGCAATTCAGAGCGCTGCTTGGAACAACAATTCGTCCAAAAGAACGCAGTTAGCACCGACGGGCATGTACGTAAAACATATCCGCTCGAAATCGAAGAATTGATTCGTGAAAAGAGAAGAGCGCGTAGGAGATGGCAAGGCACGAGGGCCCCCCCCCAGACAAAACCCTATTGAACCACCTCTCTAACAAACTGAAAGGAATGTTGCAAGATCTTAAAAATCGTGAGACCACTGAATACCTTGAAGGCTTGTCGGCGGATAGGAGCTCAAGCTACTCGCTGTGGAAAGCAGTTAAGTATATCAAGAAACCTATAATCCACTCGGCACCAATAAAAAAGCTAACGGCGAATGGACAAGAGAAGACAAAGAGAAAGCGAATTTGTTTGCTGAACATTTAGAAGAAACATTCAAGCCTTTCGACGGTCCGCCGTTGTCTGACGTTCTAAACAACAACGGGGAACCTGGTAGCTTTAGAATGAAAAAAGTTTCGTTAGTTGAACTCCGACAGACAATTAGCAAACTTAAAAATAATAAGGCCCCGGGTTACGACCTGATCACTTGCGAAATATTAAAAGAGCTACCAAAAAAGGCATTAGTCAAGCTACTTTATATGATAAACGCTTCTCTTAGACTTCTATACGTTTCAAGACAATGGAAAGTTGCTGAAGTCATTATGGTTCCTAAACCGGGGAAATGCGCAAATGATAAAAAATCTTATAGGCCCATATCGCTTCTGCCGATAATATCGAAAGTATTCGAGAAACTTCTGCTGAAGCGATTACAACCAATAATTGCAGAAAGACGCTTGATCCCGGATCATCAATTCGGTTTCAGACCTAACCATTCCACAATAGATCAAGTCTACAGAATAACGCATGAAATTGAAAAAGCCTTAGAAGGGGAAAAAATATGTTCAAGTGCTTTCCTCGACGTATCGCAAGCCTTCGACAAGGTATGGCACGAGGGCTTGAAATATAAGCTACTGCAAAACTTGCCGGAAGACATGTTTAAAATATTGGAAAATTATCTTGAAAGCAGACTCTTTCGTGTTAGGTGTAGTAGTGAATACTCGAGTTTCAAGCAAATTCGGACTGGCGTACCCCAGGGAAGCGTCCTCGGTCTGACCCTGTTCCTGCTCTACACAAGAGACATACCTCTAGATGACGAGACAGTCGTGGCCACGTTTGCGGACGATACGGCCATCCTGGCAACAGGTTAATCAGTCGAGTCATCAACGAGAAACCTCCAACGAGCATTGGACAGAATTTGTGTCTGGACGAAGACTTGGCGAATCGTTCTTACGTAAGTCTACGCATGTGAATTTCACTTACAGAAGGGTTAACAATTTTCCTCTGTTCATAAATTCTGTACAAATACCTTATGCAAATGAAGCGAAGTATCTAGGGATGACACTGGACGCTAAACTAAGGTGGAAACCACACGTAAAGAAGAAGCGTGACGAGCTCGAGATTAGGCTCAGGGAAATGTATTGGCTTATCGGAAGATTTTCGAAATTAAGCACATATAACAAACTGCTCTTGTACAGGCAGGTGTTAAAGCCGTCCTGGACATACGGTATACAACTTTGGGGTTGTACCAAGCCGAGCAACATGTCCATGTTGCAGACTTTCCAAAACAAAACACTAAGAGCAATTGTGAATGCTCCATGGTATATAAGGAATAGCGATATTCACAGAGATTTAGGAATAGCTACCGTGGGCGAAGAAGTAACAAACTTCGCTCGAAAGCTAAATGCTCGCCTTCATGTTCATTGCAACAATGAAATGATCCGTACTCTAAACGAGACTCTTAACGATGTTAACAACGAGCGACGACTACAAAGAACAAGACCCTTCGATCTAGCGACGTAGGGTGAAGCCGCATGAATGAACGGCTTAGTAGGTGCATTCACTGGAAAGCAACCTATCCAATGCGATCAACACTATGGAAGCGTAAACTACTTGTTAAGTTAACTTAGTTGTAGTCAAGAAGTATTATGAGAGAGCGAAAATTTACTACTATGAAGTGCGTTCTGGCAGTTTCATAGTGTCTCTCATAAATGGGTGGTTTTTTAGCACGTGGAAATCGGGCATAACCAATATTGGCTACTTCGGTATTATGTACCTGCTATAGTGGGCGTATTGGTATCTTTGAAAGATTTTGGAGTTTTAGTCTCCGTCCATCCTAGTATTCAAAAAAAAAAAAAAGCAAGTGCTAAAACCATCTTGGACGCACGGTATACAACTCTGGGGTTGTACTTAACCAAGAATTATATCTATTTTAGAAACTTTTCAAATTAAGACACTCAGAGCAATCGTTAATGCTCCATGGTACATAAGAAATAGCGATCTACACCGAGATCTAGGAATCGCAATCGCAACCGTGACTGACGAGGTAACAAACTTTGCTCGCAAACTTAGTACTCGACTTTGCGGACATTGCAACAATGAAATTATCCGAAGTTTGGATCAGACAAATCTTACACGCCGACTTAAACGAATGAGACCATAAGATCTGGCAGCATTAGATGAAACCGCAAAAATTAACGGTATTGTAGTTGCCTTCGTTGGAAGGCAGCCTGCCACACGCGGTTACTACAGAAGCTTGAACTACTTGTTAAGGGAACTTAGTCATAGTCTGACGGAAAATGGGAGGTTTTTTAGAGAGTAAGAATCTCACACTTCTATGAGCACGCGCGGCCGGTCCTCGTAGTGCCCATGAAGGTTTTTCCTACCCACGGAAAAAAAAAAATTGGATGGACTGCTAGAAATGCAAAAAAAAACTAGTTTACAAAATATCTAGATTTTAATTTTATTAAATTCTTTAATCGATATAGAATAACTGTTATTTTTAATATCAATTGACAATTTGAATACTTCGAGTTTTAGTAAAAAGGACACCGACCAATTTCGTAATTGTAAGAAGGTATAGGTAGGGTAAGTGTACCAGTATCCGGACACTTAACACTTTTCTGATCTTTGGACTCAATTCATTTTCGTATAATGAAAGATACCGCCAGGAGTTGTAGTGTTTCTTAAAATGTAGATATTTTTTAGTAATGTAGCAATCACACAATTGTCTAATTTTGTGATAATATATTAAAAAAAAAAAAAAAACCAAATTTAAAAAGTTTGATTTGCATTAGTATCCGGACGGCAAATTTAGTTTCCGGACACTTTTTTTCAGTTTCCGGACACGTAAATTTTGCATGGAGATTTATCATTTATTAATGCAATTTTTCATTATAAATAAATAAAACATAGTTATTTCAAATAAAAAATATATTTTTGTTTTATTTTATTTAATTAAAATAGGCAATATATATGTATATAATAAAGGCATTATTGATAAATAAAGGTGATCGAAAATTTACCAAAAAATATAATATACAAAATCTTACAAAACAAAAGTACATAATTTTAATTATTTAATAAACAAAAATTATTCAATTATTTAATAATATTATTGATAAAGTTATTAAAATAGGGGTATTAAACAAGTTATTATTAATAGGAAACGTAGGTTGTAAAAAACATGTTTAAAAAATTATTAAAATAACATAAAATTCGCTATTTATAAAAACTAATTAAATAGGGATTCAGTTCGCAGCATATTATACTAAGATAAATTAATTTATTTTTAAAAACAAAATAAATGAGGAATTCAGTTAATTATTAATTAATATTATTGATTAAGTTATTAAAATTAGGGTATAAAACAAGTTATTATTATGTATAACGAAATGTAAAAAGAAGTGGGAAAGTGCAACAGTGCGTATGCAAAAGCTTCAGTCCGTATACAACGGATTGCAAAATAACCGACCATACCAAAAAGAAAACTGCCGCGCCTCTAAAAAGTGGGCGTGATATAAAAATATAACTGTTGCATGCTATATACAAGGTGATTGCATACATTTCTAAAACTCCGCCTTTTTAAGTAAAAAAAAAATTTTTTAACGCCACGCCCACAAAAGTGGGCAGGGGCACATACAATATATACATATTAGTTAGAAAATGCAAATATATACAACTTTTGTCATAGAACTTTTGTCAAATTTCATATATATGTATTGAAAACAAGAAAGAGTTCGTCTGTAACGAACTTCTAAATTCCTGACTGTCTTTACCCATTGAAACCAAATTTAAATTTTTTTGGTCTGTTTCATATACTAATTGTTAATTATTTGTATTGGCAACGCCCCTAAAAAGGGACGTAGGCTGAAAAACGCCCCTAAAAAGGGACGTAGGCTGAAAATTTAAATCAATTAACTCTATTTTCGTTAGAAAGGCGAGAAAATGCGTTTAAAAGCGAATATTAACACTTACAAAAACAGTTTTTTCCCAAAACGCCACTTAAAGTGGCGGAGCTCAATGCTTTGTATGCAACAAACTTAGTAATTGGTTATACCTTTAATATTTGGCATATAAAATCTTTTTTTCAATTTAGAATGAATTTCCCGAGAAATCAGATTTTCAAAAATTTCAGATGTTAAAAGTGGGCATGGTCAATAGAGTGGGCGGTCCAATTTTTGTCTAATTTAATGCTTCTGGTTAATATTGTTCTCCACCAAACTTTGAGTTTATATGTTTTGTCTATCTTGACCAAAAGGCATTTTGAAATAAAATGTAAATTTGAGTTTGTCTGACATTGAAGCCAATTGTGGGCGTGGCTGTGGGCGGATCTTCTCAATTTCATACTGTACAAAATGAGAACCAAGCAACGCTGCAGGTTTCAGTTTCCTAGCTCAATTTTAGAGACCTCAAACTGCATACATACGGACAGACAGTCGGACGGACGGACGGCCATGGCTAAATCGACTACCTGTTGGTCTCGCGGTCTACGGTGATTATTTCACTGTGTTACAAACTATGCATTAAAATTAATATACCCTCGGTCGGGTATAAACAGTCAAGCTAAAATCCCTTGAAAAATGGCTGTGGTTAATGAAAAGGCTAATAACATAGCTAAAATTTGAAAAAAGTATTTTTTAAATAAGAGATGGTTGCACATACAGGCTGTAGTGGCGGGTCTGTGGGCGCATACAGCTAATTTTCCAAACTTGATCTGAGGGCTGGACTTCCAGCCAACCACCAAATAAGCTCTCTACCTTAAAATTTAGGCCTAAAAGTTGTTTACATACGGACGGGCGGACATGGCTAATCGATTCTTCTGTCGGTCCCTTCATATCTCTAAAAGGTCTTAGGGTCCTACGGTGATTATTTCACTGCGTTACAAACTATATGCATCAAACTTAATATACCCTGGGTCGGGTATAAAAATTTACTTGCCCTGCTTCTGGACTAGAATAATGTAGTTTTAAACACCTAGCTCGAATGTGAGGCCTATGAGAACTAGGCGGTGGACGGATGGATGTGGCTTATGCGATTCAGTCAGCACGACCATATGCTGTCAAGCCCTGGGTGTCTACGGTCTTTATTTCTCTATGTTTCAAACTATAAATCAACCCTAGTATACCTTTTATCCTATAGATGTGGTATACAAATCGTTTGTGAAATATATACAGAATAACGTCGTCTGGATACTAAACCTTATATTTCAGTATCCGGACAGTCGTGTTCTTGCTTACAAAACCCTGTCCGGGTACTGAAAATCTGCAAGAAAATGCAGTTCTCTTTCTTTATATCATAGAGATATATGTAGCTATTGTTTTGGCACTTCAAAAAGAGAAATTTATATTTTGCTCTTATTTTCAGTCTCCGAAACAGTCTGTCCGAAACTGAAAATGTTCTTCAATTTAAGTTTTAGTATCCGACACCGAAAATAAAGCTAAAAATTAGTTTTTTCGATATTTTTTTTTAAATATTAAGTTTAATGTTTTTAAATGCAAACTAAATATTTCACATTAGAATAGGCTAAAAATATTTCGTGAATTACTTACTTTCTTCAAATGCCCGCACTATATTTTTTGCCCACAAAACTGAAAAACAACGGACTTCTAGACAGCGAACACTCAACTTACGCGTACCTCTTACACTACCTACCCAGTTGTTTTATGTGAAACTTTGTGTGTATTCGTATGACATGTGAGAGATTGCATTTCTGTTCAAGTTTCATGTTGTTTATGTGCGATTTGCTTATTTATCGCAAGTAAACGACAAAGTGTCCGGACACTAGCGCTGTCCGGATACTGGTACATTTACCCTATAGCTCAGAAGTAATATTTTGCGATTGAAAAACTTAGAACTATTACCTAATGACTGATATTTACAGCAGGTAGGTACCCCTAGTTGAAATTGCGTAAAATAATATTCGACGCCTTTTAATTGTCTGAGTTGCATGGAAATCCGGTCCGCATAGCGGTTAACGCCAGATTGATACCTACAAATTTAAAAACTTACAACAATAATGTTGCTTGCTTGGTACAAATTAAACTACCTTATAGCATCAAAATAAAATAATTATACATAGCTCGTTAAAAGAACAAACAAATTAGTAAGGAAATTTGTATAAAAAATTTTGTATCCTTTTAATACTTTGCGGTGCCTTTTAACAAAAGAGTCCACGTTTTCGCCACGCCCTTAACAAGATAATAATAAAACTTGACTGTTGGAAAGTAAAACCTCTCCTTAAGATACCAATAGTGGGAAATGAAAACATTAGGTACAATTCCACCCTTGTATATGCCCAGAGCGAAGCCTTAAATAGAGCATTCATTTAATTGGGAAACGCCCTTTTTATACCAATCCTGTTTTATACTGGAGTGCTCGTTAGGTACCTATACATACAAATGTACTTTCAATTTAAACTCTCCCTCAACTCTCCATACCACTCTCATTCAATCTACTCTATTTACCTTATTTGTTATAAACTTGGGTCTCCCTTCGAATTGCTGCATTCACTCTGTAATTTGACTGATTTTATTTCCATCTGGTGATGCATCAATGGTCGGAGTAGACATTTTTTAACCGATGAAACTCATGCCAAAGCTGTAAGAAAAAATACCAGCTTCAGAAGAAGATAATATTTTTACACTCAGCTTCACCTAAATAAGGTCGATTTTGCATTTTGATACGAGAAAAATTTAAAACAACCGTCCTTCATAAAGCGGTCCATCGGCTTCGGATAAACTTCTAAAACTTTTTTGTAATACCTAATGCTTAAATTTGTGGAAAAAGTTGTCATATTTAATTCCTACCAGGGTATATTAAATTTGATGTATAGTTGTAACTAAGACCTTTTAGAGATATGAATGGGACCGAAAGGAGAATCGATTAGGCCATGTCCGTTCGTATGTAGACAACTTTTGGGCCTGAAATTTTAAGTTAGAGAGCAATTGGGCGAGTGAACTGAAAGTTCAGCCCTTTAGATCAAATTTGAAAATTAGTTATATCCGCCCACAGACACGCCCACTACAGGCCTGTATGTGCGACCATCTCTCATTTGAAAAAAATACTTATTTCAAATTGTTAATTAGCGTGTTGTCATAACTATCAAACACATAAACCTAATAGAGGATTGAATATCTGTGAGAAAAGCACTTGAACTTGTTCGGAGGAGTAGTTATCTGGTCAAGTAAGACACAATGTCTCTTCTAAGTTCGAATCACAAATATCGAAACTTTATTGTTTCCTTATAAAATTAAATTATGCTTTCAACTAACTTACAATAACTTACAAATAAAAGGCGCATCAGCACCGAGTTCACTGATTCACCGATTCCTCAGTGCATGACTGACCGACGCAAGGTGAAAAGTAGGCAGAACGTTTACTGGCCTACTTCTGGTTCACTGTTGCGGGCAGTGGTCGTGTATTGCTTACTGGTAAGATGGCGCCGGCCGCTGCACTCGTTGTAGGTTGCCAGCCAGCGTAGTTCATGTTTACTGATTTGTGTAAACACAAATTTTAGCTATGCTAGAATGGTGCTAGCGCACTATTTTTGGTGTGTGACATTGCCTTGCAATTGTGTTAGACGTAGCAGAAAAAGTTTGGCCTTTGCATTGACCACGCCCTCTTTTTAAGGGATTGAAATTAAAAATTACAGTTTTTCGATAAATATATATGAAACTGGACAAAAAATTATAATACAAAAGTTAGATATTAGCATTTTCTAACTTTGTTGTGAACATAGTATATGCCCCCGCCCACTTTTGTGGGTGTGGTTTTACGAAATGTGATTTTTTTAGTTAAAAAGGCGGAGTTTTAGTACGAAATGTATGCAACCACCTAGCATAAAGCATTCAACAGTTATTTTACATCATGCCTACTTTTTGGAGGCGTGGCAGTTTCTTTTTTGGTAGGGTAGGGTATATTGCAATCCGCCGCAGATGGACTGAAGTTTTTACATACGCACTGTTGCACTTTCCCACTTATTTGATATATGTCTTAGAACTAAAGGTCGTTTTGCTAACTATTTTTGATTTACGACTAAATGTCAAATAGAGGGAGCCTGCAGGGCTTGAATGCAGGGATGTTATGGAGGTGGTTTTAACGGAGCTTTCACGGTGTCAGAGGTGAATCGGACTCGGAGGTCTTATATTTGTATATTTCAAAAAATATTTATTTTTTTAGGGGTCTTTTAACAAGATGTGGAGACATGTTGTTAAAACTTAGAGCTGGTGAATTATAAAGGTAGGTACCTTTTTGATGAAGAAGAAGAAGAGACCATGGTTCATCTTCTCTGCAACTGTCCCGCCCTATCGACATTGAGAAGGAAAACTTTACGTAAATACTTCTAACTTGATTTAAATGATCTCGTGCTAGATCGATTTAAAAAGGCTTATGAACTCTATCTCCGGGTCAAACTGGCTAAACGCCTAACTGTGATCACACAACCCATCCCTCCTCCACATGGGAACTCTATGTCGGCGAGGGAGCACCTACAGGGGAGCGGCAACTATAACCCACTACACCTTCCCCAAGTTTTTCCCAACAGGACCGGCCTGGTAAGGGCTTGTACCGATTCGGCTGCCCTCACCTCTCCGCTCTGTGGGAACGCTGGTACATATTTCCCTGGTACGGGTTCATACTGCTTCGGTTACTCATGCCTTCCCCCAATTCGAACGCGAGTCACCTGTAGTACGGGTTTACACCAAAAGTGTTAGCCTACATCAGCTTTTCGCCTGAGAATTCCCCCTGCAAGGGTTCACACTGAATCGGTTACCCCTGCACCTTCCCATCCCCGAGGATAATTCTTAGCAGAGAAGCAAGTGATTCGAACTTATACCGAAATCGGTTGCCCCTGTAGGGCTTTCTCCCATACAGGAACTATTCCTCACTGACCCATCCACCTCCTCCTCGACCTCAAGCAACCCCTCCCCCCCCCCTCCAATCCTTATCAACAAGGCGAATTCCCGTCTGGAGTCCAACAGTTACGAGACCACCTCGTCATCAGCTTCACCTAAATAAGGCCGATTTTTGCATTTTAATACGAGAAAAATTTAAAAACAAACCGTCCTTCATAAAGCGGTCCATCGGCTTCGGATAAACTTTTAAAACTTTTTTGTAATACCTAATGCTTAAATTTGTGGAAAAAGTTGTTCATATTTTAATTCCCTACCAGGGTATATTAAATTTGATGTATAGTTTGTAACTAAGACCTTTTAGAGATATGAATGGGACCGAAAGAAGAATCGATTAGGCCATGTCCGTTCGTATGTAGACAACTTTTGGGCCTGAAATTTTAAGTTAGAGAGCAATTGGGCGAGTGAACTGAAAGTTCAGCCCTTTAGATCAAGTTTGAAAATTAGTTATATCCGCCCACAGACACGCCCACTACAGGCATGTATGTGCGACCATCTCTAATTTGAAAAAAATACTTATTTCAAATTGTTAACTAGCGTGTTGTCATAACTATCAAACACATAAACCTAATAGAGGATTGAATATCTGTGAGAAAAGCACTTGAACTTGTTCGGAGGAGTAGTTATCTGGTCAAGTAAAACACAATGTCTCTTCTTAGTTCGAATCACAAATATCGATACTTTATTGTTTCCTTATAAACTTAAATTATGCTTTCAACTAACTTACAATAACTTACAAATAAAAGGCGCATCAGCACCGAGTTCACTGATTCACCGATTCCTCAGTGCATGACTGACCGAAGCAAGGTGAAATGTAGGCACAACGTTTACTGGCCTACTTCTGGTTCACTGTTGCGGGCAGTGGTCGTGTATTGCTTACTGGTAAGATGGCGCCGGCCGCTGCACTCGTTGTAGGTTGCCAGCCAGTGTAGTTCATGTTTACTGATTTGTGTAAACACAAATTTTAGCTATGCTAGAATGGTGCTAGCGCACTATTTTTGGTGTGTGACATTGCCTTGCAATTGTGTTAGACGTAGCAGAAAAAGTTTGGCCTTTGCATTGACCACGCCCTCTTTTTAAGGGATTGTAATTAAAAATTACAGTTTTTCGATAAATATATATGAAACTGGACAAAAAATTATAATACAAAAGTTAGATATTAGCATTTTCTAACTTTGTTGTGAACATAGTATATGCCCCCGCCCACTTTTGTGGGTGTGGTTTTACGAAATGTGATTTTTTTAGTTAAAAAGGCGGAGTCTTAGTACGAAATGTATGCAACCACCTAGCATAAAGCATTCAACAGTTATTTTACATCCCGCCTACTTTTTGGAGGCGTGGCAGTTTCTTTTTTGGTAGGGTAGGGTATATTGCAATCCGTCGCAGATGGACTGAAGTTTTTACATACAGTGCGTAGTGTTGCACTTTCCCACTTATTTGATATATGTCTTAGAACTAAAGGTCGTTTTGCTAACTATTTTTGATTTACGACTAAATGTCAAATAGAGGGAGCCTGCAGGGCTTGAATGGTGTCAGAGGTGAATCGGTAACCTCCCTACAACTCTTCTGACAGCGGTTCACACCGAAACGGTTACCCCCAGCCTTCATTACCCTCGGGTATATCTCGATGTCTCGGTGACCTTCGGTACAGGTTTATACCGTCTCTGGTTGTCTAGATCCCTCCCACTCAAATGGGTAGTCATCATTTAGGTCCGCGGGCTGGTAGCTCCGGTCGTACAAGTGGTATCACAATGGACCTCCTTTGGTCTAAGTGGGTCGCCACCCAGCGGGGACAGCCACCCAACCTAACCTAACCTACCTACTCCATAAACATAAACCTTTCTAAATCTTATCCATTCGAGAACACCAATATCACTCACTTTTAAGAACTATTAGTCAAAAAGAATCAAAGGATCCGCGTATTGTGCACATTAAACACACCCTTAACTTCAATGCGAAGCAAATCTGGGTATCTACACAATTGAACATGAAGGCGAGACACACTTGTATCTACGATTAACTGTTACTTTAAGAACTTTGCCGCCACGGTTCTTCGTTCACGAAATATACCAAATCATGACTTCTTCTGGCGGTTGCCATTAGTGCGACACGGCAGGTAGCACCTCCGAAATAAAACTCCGTTTGGCTTACCGGAACCGAAGTCGGAGTCGGAGGTGCAAATCCAATCGGAAGTTCCGATATATCGGATCGGTAATATCCCTACTTGATTGTCACTCATCATTATTGTTATAATTTACTTAACAAGACATGTTAACAAAAAAAAAAAAAAATTGGTTGGTTATGGGAATCGAACCCAGGACCCTCCGATTTGATAGTCATGTACTATCATCTGGACCACAGCCCCACTTCCATATCGGGAGCCTAATTAACCTACATTATTTTCTCTGCCTAAATAATACACATAAACCAACAAGAATTTTTATACCCGACCCAGGGTATATTAAGTTTGATGTATAGTTTGTAACACTTTTTAAGGGAATTTAGCTTAACATGACTGTTTTTCAATAAATATATATGAAATTTGACAAAAAATTTTATTGCAAAAGCTGTAGATACTTGCATTTTCTAACTTTTATTTATATATTGTATGTACCTCCGCCCACTTTTGTGGGCGTGGCGTTAAAAAAGTGATTTTTTATATTAAAAAGGCGGAGTTTTAGGCAGAAATGTATGCAACCACCTAGTATAAAGCGTTCAACAGTTATATTTTTATATCCCGCCCACTTTTTGGAGGCGTGGCAGTTTTCTTTTTGGTATGGTTGGGTATTTTGCAATCCGTCGTAGATGGATTGAAGCTTTTGCATACCCACTGTTGCACTTTCCCACTTGTTTAATTATGATTTGCTAGCATTTACGTAAAATAAAGAAGACAATAAAAGTACGTTTTACAATAAAACATTTTATTGTCTTTTACACTTTGTTGAGAGTGCAGCTTTAACATTTAACAACATTTATATTTCAATTAGAATTTGCCGCGTTCGACGCTTTACAGAATAAATTCTATTTCCACCGTCAACGCTTTATAAAATGTTAAATGTTTATATAAATAAATGTAAAAGTTGCTTCCTAGACTTGGACCATAGACTTAATATGATTTTGTTTAAACGTCGTTTTAACTTTTCTTAATTTTTTAACCGTTTATCGAAGAAAAAATTGAATATAATAGTTTAGGTGCCATTTAAACTTAAGTTATTATAAACTTATAGTATCAGTCAATCAATTGAGGCGTGTCCAAACCATAGGAGAACTGATCGTTCCATTCAGGAGAAGCCGCTCCCCAATATAAGCAACGATTCGTTCGGTTAGCTTTTTAATTAATGTACTTGAAATACCCTCATATGGTCTATTTGATCTTATTTAGTATTCTTCTTCTTCGGTTCTGATGAGAGAGAAATGGATCAAAGACCGAAAAACTGCAGCAGTATTACAATTTTGTTTGTTCTTATACCCGACCCAGCGTATATTAAGTTTGATGTATAGTTTGTAACGCAGTGAAATAATCACCGTAGACCCCTAAGACCTTTTAGAGATATGAATGGGACCAACAGGAGAATCGATTAAGCCATGTCCGTCCGTCCGTATGTAAACAACTTTTAGGCCTTAAATTTTAAGGCAGAGAGCTGAAATGTTGTGGGTTGGTTGGAAGTCCAGTCCTTCAGATCAAGTTTGAAAATAAGCTGAATCCGCCCACAGACACGCCCACTACAGGCCTGTATGTGCGACCATCTCTAATTTAGAAAAAATACATATTGCAAATTTTAGCTATGTTACAATGGCGCTAGCGCATTCATTTTTGGTACGTAACATTGCCTTATAATTGTCTTTAAGGTAGCAAAAATTTTTTTAGCTTTTTCATTGACCACTCCAACTTTTTAAGGGAATTTAGCTTAAAATGACTGTTTTTCAATAAATATATATGAAATTTGACAAAAAATTTTAGGACAAAAGCTGTAGATATTAGCATTTTCTAACTTTTGTGTATATATTGTATGTGCCTCCGCCCACTTTTGTGGGCGTGGCTTAAAAAAAAGTGTTTTTTTTAGTTAAAAAGGCGGAGTTTTAGTCCGAAATGTATGCAACCACCTAGCATAAAGCATTCAACAGTTATATTTTTATATCCCGCCCACTTTTTGGAGGCGTGGCAGTTTTCTTTTTGGTATGGTCGGGTATTTTGCAATCCGTCGTAGATGGATTGAAGCTTTTGCATACCCACTGTTGCACTTTCCCACTTGTTCAAATACTTCTTCTCTTTTTGGAAACCGTAGGAAGAGTTGTCAATTAATGTCAGCATCATTATAATATAAAGGTTCCCGACGATGTTTGCCTGGCAACGTTTGAAATGATGATAGGACTAGCCATTATTATAATGTTTGTAGAATTGTCAATTGTTGGCAATTGACAATTATATATATATTTAATGTTGGCAACATTAAATATATTTTTCTTACTTTTGACAGAAAGCAAACACCTTACAGTGGAGCGCCAAATATACCCCTCTAACACATCCCCCAAGTTTTCCCCAACAGGACCGGCCTGATAAGGGCTCATACCGATTCGGTTGTCCTCACCTCCCTGGTACGGATTCATACCGCTTCGGTTACCCCTACCTCTTCTATGCCTCCTCTAGAAGACGGTTACCCTACATCAGCTTCTTGCGTGTGAATTCCCCCTGCTGGGATTCACAGCGAATCGGTTACCCCTGCACCTTCTCCCCGAGGAAAATCCTTAGCAGAGAAGGAACAGGTTCGGACTTATACCGAAATCGGTTGTCCCTGCCGGGCATTTTCTCATGTAGGAACTATCCCTCTCTGACCCCCCCACCTCCTCCTCGGCCTCAAGCACCCCCCCCCCCCCCCCTCCAACCCTTCCCCCAATCCATTTCAACAAGGCAAATTCCCATATGGAGTCCAACAGTTAGGAGATCTCCCTTGTTTCAGGAAGTCTCTCACTGGCCCCCTCAACTCTGCTGACAGCGGTTCACACCGAAACGGTTACCCCTCCAGTCTTCATTACCCTCGGGTATGTCTCAACCAATCAAACCTTGATCGGTGACCCTCGGTACAGGCTTATATCTTCACTGGTTGCCCAGACCCCCCCACCCAAACGAGTAATCATAATTTAGGTCCTCGGGCTGGTAACTCCGGTCCTACAAGTGGTATCACAATGGACCTCGTTTGGTCTAAGTGTGTCCCTGCTCAGTGGGGACAGCCACCTAACCTAACCTAACCATGTTGGAGCAAAGATAAAAGTAAGATGTCCTTACGGAGTCACTGATGAGTTCACAATTAAAGTTAGTACACACCAGGGATTTAATTGTAGTGTAATTGATTTTAATTGTAGTCCTTGGTTATCTGCTTGAAGGAAAAAGGATCTTCTGCTTGAAGATCCTACGAGCCCCGTCAAAAGGGCAATGTCAATCAACATTCCAGAGCAATTGCGAATAAGAGGAAGACCTTAAAATTCATGTATCGCACAAATGCAACGACAACAGAATTTTTTTGGCCTCAGTGACGAAGAGATCCAACTGGGTGGCCTGCTTGTATATTCTGAAGTCAAATCGGCGTACCCCACAAGCGGACTAGTGGGAATGCAGTAGAGTATGGAAGGGTTGTGATCCATTACTTCAGATTATAACCTAGCGCCTAGGGATGGGAAACACCGGCCGGCTAAACCGAAACCGGTTGTTTTGCTTCGGTCAATCGTTTTTTTTTTTTCTTCCGCGGTTTAAACCTGTTTTTTTTAAAAAAACCTAAAAAAAACCGGCCAGCAAAAGGAAAGCCTTTAATTGCAATTGGCGGACCGCTAAAAAACGACATAAAACATCAAATTCTTTCTTCAATTCTCTTAAGATCCGCAACCAGCACACGAAGCCACAGCCGTTAACGTACCGATAGCAGATACTAGACCTTTATCTTGTCTTATACAAACGTAACGGAAAAAAATCACTCCACTTCTGAAAGAAAGGGTGCAGGGCACCACATGCATTGCATACACAAAACATTTTACCTGTTCACCACTGCCACACATGCGGTGCCGCGTTCTCTCCTGACGACTGGGGTACGTAAGGTAAGAGCTAAGACGAACAGCAAATATTACTTGGGAAGTTTTTTTCGCAAGAAAGTATTTCGCGCAACCCTTTTGTGTTGTGTATGTATAGTTTGCGCACTCTTTATTTCAGCCTGTGTCTGGCTGGTGTGATCCGTTGATGCTACAGGCACAGGCACAGGTTTTTGATACAGATGTGTAAGTGTGAGGGTAGTCCCAGGTATGTAGTCTCAGTCTGGGTCTGGTGCACTGATCAGACTATCCGCTCTGATTTTTTTTTTTTGGATTTCTTGCCATTGCGGACTTTTGCTCCTGCAGATGTTTACTAAATGATTTATTTTTGTTTGCCTTGTTTAGCAATCCGTCTAATTGAAATTAAACAAGGGCCATTTTTTTTTAATCTTCTGTTTTCTCTCGGTCGTTCGTTTTTAAAAACCTGACAGTAAAACGGTAATCTATATGAGGCACGATCCGAGAAAATTAAATCAGTTTTTGAAGCCGACCAAGGGTTACCTACCTATTAATTTTAATGCATAGTCTGTAACAAGTGGAATAATTACCGTAGAACCCTAAGTTCTTTTAGAGATATGATCAAGACCGACAGGTATGTGTGAAGGTGTTAGGTTTTTAAACTTAAGCCAGAGAGCTGAATCTTGGAGTACGGCTTGGAAGCTATGTTGCACAGTGCTAAAATCGGTTAAATCCGCCTACGAACACGCCCACTATTGGCTTGAATGTAAGATAACCCCTAATTTGAGTTTTATTTCAAATGACCTTTCTACCAAGTAAGACGGGCGTTAGGAATACGAATTTTGGTTTATAGCAAATGTGGGAAGAAATTTTTGGCGGCACGAAGATTTGGGCGCCCATACCATCGACCGTACCCACTTTTACCATGTTGTATCTTTAAAAACTTAATATCTCTGAAAATTCACTCACACGAAATTAGAATAAATTGATTTCAAATTCCTGCCCGCCCCAAATTCAAAGGCCGTTGCCAATACAAATTGGCATACAATACAAACATGAATTCAGGCAAACAAACATACAAACATGAATTCAAATTTGGATTTACAGGGTAAATAAGGTCCGGTATTTAGAAATTCGTCACATGCAAATGCTTGCACTTACTCACTTGTTTTCGTTAAAAACTGGCTAAAAGGTTAATAAAAACTGTTTAAAAGTTACTTACTTACTTAAGGTGGCGCTACAGTCCGGGGTGGACCTGGGCCTCAGCCAACAAGCTTCGCCAGCCAGCTCTGTCTATAGCTAGCCGTCTCCAGTTTCGCACGCGAAGTTGGCTGAGTTCCCCTTCCACTTGCGTGCGCCACCTGAGTTTCGGTGTTCCTCCACCGCACCATCCCTGCAGTGTATATTCGATGATTTTCCGGGCCGGGGTGTGGGTGTCCATCCGCTTTAGATGACCCAGCCATTGCAGACGTTGTGTTTCGACTCTTTTGACTAGATCGGTATCGCTGTACAGCCCGTACAGTTCGATGTTATATCTCCTCCTCCACTCTCCGTCTATGCAGACGGGACCGTAAATCGTCCCAAGAATTTTCCTCTCAAAGCAGCCTTAAGTGTTTTCATCCGCCTCTGACAGGGTCCATGCTTCTGCACCGTAAAGCAGGACTGGGATGATGAGGGTCTTATACATGGACACTTTAGTTGTTCGAGAGAGGGCTTTCCTACTCAATTGCCTTCTTAGCCCAAAGAAACAGCGATTGGCAAGAGTTATCCTTCGTTTGATTTTAGCGCTGGTGTCACTGTCTGAATTGATAGCGGAACCCAGGTAGACAAAGTCCCTAACTACCTCAAAGTTATAGCTGTCGATGGTAATGTTTTGTCAAAGACGTCGGTGTTGGGAGTCTTTTCTTGATGGCAGCATATCTGGTTTTGCCCTCGATAACGGCTAAACCTATATTCGCCGCTTCCGTCCCAATACTCACGAAGGCTTCACTGACATCACGCTTTGTTCTACCGATTATGTCAATGTCGTCTGCGTATGCGAGTAGTTTAATGGACTTTTGAAAAATTGTACCTCTGGTGTTGGCGCGAGATTTCTGCACAATTCTCTCAAGTATGATGTTATAGAAGTCGCATGACAGCGCGTCGCCTTGTCTAAATCCTTTTTTGCAATCAAAGGGGTCGTTGAGGTCTTCGCCGACCTTGACGGAACAGCGTGAATTTTCCATCGTTGGCAGGGATGCTAAAACTAGACACTGCGCTATATAGCTCGTCTCTATAGATGCTTTCATACGCGGCCTTGAAATCGATGAAGAGGTGGTGTATATCGATTTGGAACTCCTAGGTTTCTCCAAGATCTGCCGCAGTATTAACATTTGATCGATAGTGGACTTTCCTGGCCTAAAACCACACTGATATGTGCCTATGAGATTGTTGACAACGGCTTCAGGGGTTCACACCGTACAGCAGAAAAGATCTTTTGTATGCGATGTTAAGAAGACTGATGCCTCTGTAGTTGGCACAACTCGGGCAAACAATGCTGAGGTTCCATTCGTCGGGCATGCTTTCTTCCGACCATATCTTTCAGAGAAGCTGGTGCATACTCCTAACCAGCTCATCGCCAGCGGATTTAAAAAGTTCGGCAGCTAGGCCGTCTGCTCCGGCTGCTTTGTTGCACTTGAGCTTAGACACTGCTACTTTCACTTCCTCCAGGTCGGATGGGCGGTATCGCTCGTATGCTTCGTCGGTAACGTCGTCGCCCGGGTTGAATGGTTCGTTCTGCCTGACAGCGGTATTTGGTCCGTCCTCGCCGTTATACAGTCTGCAGAAGTGAGCTTTCCAAATTTAAAAGTTAAGGAATAGGTATTTCTCGAGAAAAATGAAAACCGAGCCAGTTTCTTTCTTTCATTGGAGAACCCAAAAATCGGCTACATAAAAACAATTTATGCTTTAAATAGTGAGTAAGTGCAAGAGTTCATCTGTGACAAACTTCTATATACCCAACCCTGTATACCGTGTAACACCATCATCATCATCATCATTTTCGGATGCCGCTTATCCTTTAAAAGGGTCGCGGAGCGAGGGTGGCTAAATGGCCCATCATCCGACGTCATCCTTCCATCTTTCTCGACCACCAACCTTCCATCCTCGGCCACCAACTCAAGAGACTCCGGCGCGATCCCAGGCGGGACTCAGAGAGGTTCTTGACCTGATCCCACCATCTGTGTCTTGGCCTACCACGGGGGCGACGCGCTCGCATCTCGGCTAGCATGACCTGTCTAAGAAGTCTGTCATAGGGCATGCGAACAACGTATCAAAACCATCGAAGAATCGATCGCTCCACTCGGAGAAGTAGCTGCTCAACATTAAGATTCTCACGAATACTGACGTTTCTCACTCAACCCCTTAGAGTAACACCAGCAACGGACCTCAGGAATTTCATTTCGGCAGCTTGTACCCACGATCTAATTCTTTCGGTCATTACCCAAATTTCATAGCCATAGATGAGGGTCGGAACGAACACTGAATTAAAACTGAGATCTTTGCTTTCACTCCAAGCTCAGCTTTCCTGATGACCGGCCGGCGCAGTTCCTTTACTATTGCTCCAGCTTGGCCAATTCTACAGGACAACCCAGTATCGCTCCTTCCATCTTTCGTGAAAAAGACCCCGAGATACTTAAACTTCTCCACCTGTTTTAATGGAACTCCATTTATGTGCAGGGTACACTGCACAGGAGTTCGGGAAACAACCATCACTTCCGATTTGTTCACGTTTACTCTTATCCCAGCGACCTCTCAGAAGGGGCCCACTCAGCGCATAGTCCTGCAAAACTCTCCACAGTGTATCCCGAGGGACTCGGTCATACGCCTTTTCCAGATCTACAAAACACGCATAGACCGGTTTGGCATATTCCCAGGCCTTCTCAAGAATAGCCATCAGAGTAAAAAGCTAGTCGGTTGTGCCTCTGCCAGCCCGAAAGCCGCACTGTTCTTCCCGTAACAAAGGCTCGATTACAGCTCTGGAACGCGTTTCCAACACCTTCGCGAATAGATTTCCCGGAAGGCTCAAGAGAGATATGCCCCTATAGTTGGCGCAATCTCTCCTTTTCCCTTTTTTGAAAATTGGCACTATAACTCCCGTTTGCCAATCGCTAGGTGCCTTCCCGCTATCCCAGGCCACCTAAATGAGACGTGTTAGCCATTAAACACCCTCTTCACCCATTGCCTTGAGCATTTCTGGCCGGATTTCATCAACTCCAGCAGACTTGCCAACTTTTAGCGATTTAATCGCTTAAGTGACTTCGTCTACTGTGGGACTATTCTCCGCCCTTATCTCGTCAGCAGTGGGAATGCCATCTTCAGTGCCCTGTTGGGGGTTGAGCAACTCCGAAAAGTGCTCTCTCCATCTGCGCAAGACATCGCTTTCATTTGAAAGAAAAGTACCGTCCTTAGATTAAACCCCTTGAATGATATTCAACTTCCTTCCTCTGAGCCAGCGAATGGTCTGCCGAAATATCTTGTTTGCAGATCTGTAGTCGTGCTGCAACATCTCGCCGAACTTTTTCCACGACTGTTCCTTAGCTGTTCTGACTGCCAGATTGGAAGTCCTGCGCGCCTCATTGTACCGGGCTCGAGAAGTTGAGTTTCTTCATTGGATCCACGCAATGTAGGCTCTCTTCTTCTCTCTGATGGCTTCTTGAACTCGACAAGCAGTTCTTTTCTCACCACTAGCCACTTCACTCCACAAACATTTCCTGCAGAGGCAAATTACTGCCGATAAAAACAGCTGCCATTTCTCCTCTACATTCAAAA
Source organism: Neoascia interrupta (assembly GCA_947623515.1). Lineage (NCBI taxonomy): Eukaryota > Metazoa > Arthropoda > Insecta > Diptera > Syrphidae > Neoascia > Neoascia interrupta. Next base: position 74,230,390 of record OX392463.1, on the reverse strand, counting down.
GGTCAGTTGGAATTTGTTCAAACTTCTTCGAAACATGCTGTGCAAAGCGCTCTCTGAAATCAGAGTCAGCATCCTGCAACCTTTCCCACCGTATGCGGGTCACCAGTCTTGGTTTTCGCCTGGGTGGCAAAGAAATACTGTCACTGAAAAACAATTTACACAGCACTAAGTGTTGATCTGTTGACAACTCAGCTCCCCTGAAAACTCGAACATCACAAATCATTCTTTGAACACACGATGGTACAACAAAGAAATCAATCAGTGACCTCTGATTTAAACTGTGCTTGTACCATGTGTATTTGTGAATGTCTTTGTGTGGGAAAAAGGTGTTCATGATGGACAAGCCATATGCACAGCAAAAGTCCAACAACTTCCCTCCGTTCCTGTTTTGATCCTGGTCACCGTGCCTCCCGATCACACTCCTCCAAGTACTGTCTTTCGTACCCAGATGTGCATTGAAGTCACCCATCAGGAGAAAGAAGTCCATTTCTGCCATCTGTCCAGGGCAGCATCAACTTCGTTCAAAAAGGACTCATACTCTGATTCTCGATTTGGTGCATAAACCTGAACCAGAGCTTAAGCTTTAAGATCAGAATCCTTCCCCCTAACGGAATGACATCGAATACATTTTCTGACAACCGGGGGCTTGTGAGTATCCCCACACCCGCCTGTGCAGTCATGTGATTTGCGACGCCAGACCAGAATAGCTTCCACCCATCATCGAAGTCTTTGGTTCCAGAACCCTTCCACTTAGTTGAGGAGATGCCAGTTGCATCGAGCTGATACTTTTTGGCTTCCTCAACCAGTTCAAGTTCCTTCCTCGTAAGCGACGAGAAATTCCACGTACCAATTTTGAGTTGGTGCAGTTGTCGATTTGTAGAATTTCCACCTAAGCCCTCATTTTGACTTGGCGCTGTCCCCCTCCGCCCCCCGTAATGGATAGCGGCACCATTGATGGGCTGCTCGTTACTTCTTCGGGTTAAACCAGGTCGGATGCCGAGCGGGACCTTCCGACCACCAAGCGCTTAGGCCTAGCTCCAGGCCTAGCTCCAGGCCTAGCTCCAAAGGGTGCCCTGGATTACCAGGATCAGCAAAATATCCGAGGCTGTTTTCGTTTTCTTTTCATGGTTGGGGGGGGGGGCCTTAATACCCCGGAAAATTTGAGATAGGCTATTGGCGGATTTAACTAATTTTCACACTTTGTCTGTACAAAATAAGAACCAAGATACACTCCAAGTTTGAGCATCCTATCTCAATTTAAGAGACCTAAAAACTTCACACATACGAGCAGACGGACGGACGGACATAGCTTAATCGATTAACCTGTCGGTGATTATTTCACTGTGTTACGAACTATACATCAAACTTAATATACCCTGGGTCGGGCATAAAAAATGAGAAAGCGTTTCTTAATTTATTAGGTAGGCATATAGAAAATACCGTAAACCGGTTTTTTGGACGGTTTGAACCGGCCGGTTAAACCCAGGAAAATAAAACCGGAAAAACCGAGAACCGGTTGTTTTAAAAAAAAGTCGCCATTCCTACTAGTGCCTTAATGTAAAAGAAGAAGAGGACTACTAATGTCCTTGGATTAATATGTTAAAAGTATATATCATGAAGCCACATATTTTATTACACTAAGTGTTGTCAAATAAATATCCTTAATAAAGCGGAACAGGTTGTAACTTTTTGAAAGCACATTTGGACGTGCAACTGAATAAAGCGCTTTAGCTTGCCATAAATGAGAACAAAGGTGGTGATACACATTAATGTAGCCCGATGATCTTTCCCTGTACATGCATAATTAAAAGAAACTCATGGCATTTCTGAGTTTCCTTATAGTACTATATATAATACGAAAAAAAGTCGACACTTCACTGAGCAATTGTTTCTATTGAGCTCATAATCATACTAATGATTGAGTTGGGTAGATAAGGATGTATACTTGCAACTTTAGTGGGATAAAAATAAAGCACGCTGCGAATGGGCTCATACGCTAGAGCCAACACCCAACACTCTTTACCGACGCATTACCTTACGAAATTTGCAGAGTATTATTACACAGAAAGTTAAAAATCCATGTTAACATTAAAACTACACTGCGCGTCATTAGGATAGAGCTCCCCAAACAACTTAATACAATTGCTATTATTTTTGTTGTTGTAAACATGCAGCTTACTTTTTGTATGTTTTTTTTTCTTATCTTCATTTACACTTAAACTAGCAAAGAGATCAGATGAGAAGGAAAGATCCCGTTATTTGGCTTTTGCTACTTTCAGTTATTTCTTATGGGAAAGTGGGCTTTATTTGCGTCGTCAGGTTAGAACATACAAATTCAACTTCATTTGTCGTCAAAAGTTTACCGCGTGTGATAGCAATTTTTTTACTGCTAGTCAAGTGGTCTATAAGTCTTAATATGGGCAAAGGAAAATCGCTTTCGGTGGAAGAAAGAGCAAAAATTAAAGCATTTAAGAAATCAGGGTTTTCAATAAGTGCAATATCGAAAAAAGTCGGAAGAAGCCGAAAAGTTATATCCGCCTTCTTACGTAATAAGTCGGGATATGGTAAAAATAATAAAGGCGGTAATAATAAAGTGATTTCAGACGCAAACAAAAGAGCTATTTTAAGAGAAGCATCGAACTCTCATGACTCGGCAGCCAAGATAAGGGCAAAATTTAATGTTAAAGCCAGTTTGTCTACCATTCAAAGAGTTATTCGGAGTGCTTCAGATCTTAATTGACTTAAATTAAAGAAGAAGCCCCCACTTAACCCGGCGTGAAAAGAAATGCGCTTGAATTTTGCACGAGCGCATATGACATGGAGTTCTGAATGGAGCTACGTTTTTTTTTCGGATGAGAAAAAATTTAATTTGGAAGGCCCAGACGAATACAACTATTACTTCCACGATCTTCGCAAGGCGGAACACCAATTGGATTGCCTTCATAGTCGGGTAGGGGGTGTGATGGTTTGGGGATCCATCCCCTATTATGGTACCTACGAGTTGCAGTTTTTCACAGCAAATATGGATGCAACCAACTACAAAAAGGTACTTGAAACTGCTTTTCCCCATTATAAAAATATTTTTGGTGCTTTGCCATAGCAATTTCAACAAAACAATACTCCCATCCACACTGCCAGGATTGTTAAATCCTGGATTGAGGCCCAAAATGTCAGTACAATGGAGTGGCCACCTTATTCGCCAGACATCAATATAATTGAAAACGTCTGGGGTTGGCTGGCTCGTAAAGTTGACGAGTCTGGCAGACAAAATTCTAACAAAGAAGAACTTATTGAAGGCATAAGGGGCGCAACCATTTCTCTCAATTACATCGAAAATTTGTACGAGTCTTTTCCCAACCGAATGTATGAAGTTATTCTCAACAGGGGAGGATCAACACATTATTAAATTTATTAAAAAATGTTTAAATTAGTTAATATCCAAGTTTAAAATAAGTTCATGACCTAAAACCCTAACAAAAATAAAAATAATGTCGTATGTTCTAACCTGATGACCAAAATTCACTAGCTAATTTTTGTACTACTTTTCGAAAAAAAATACTAAAAATATGTTAAGAAATGAAAACAATAAGTTTTTAATTTATTTAACTGAGAATTAAATCGGCTTTTAACAGGCATAATACAGAAAGCTTAGCTCTTTTAGTTTGGCTGGAATTGAGCTTAAACTTGCAACGCGAGGGCGTGGGCTAACCTAATGACGCGCAGTGTATGTGTAAAGATTCCAAGGTAAACCATACCAAATTGATTCTCTTTCAATTTGTAAATCTTTTATACTACTCACATTCGTCGAGTCTTCTTCATTCGCGAACAGCAGGTATTTATTTATTGTATAAGTAGAATAACGTGGGGAACGGAATATGGTAAGTGTTGTTCGTACGGTTGCCCAGGTTTTTAGCTCTAACATTTTGTTAAAAATTAATTAAAACAGTGAGAATAAGTCAAACAAGTGAGGAAGTGCAAGAGTTCGTCTGTCACAAACTTCTTAGTGTCAGACCCTTTATACCGTGTAACACCAAATCAAAAAGTTTTTTTGTTTGCTTGATGATATTGGCCTTAAATCTGGACCACCTCTGACCGCCTCATCACAAAAGATGATTTTTTGCCCAAAATCATCCGTGATCTGGCCGCGCCGTGTGACGACGGCTAACATGAGTGTTGCCCACTGGTATGCCAGTATGCCAGCAGTTACGGTAGCTGCTTCATTTGACAAACCTTCTTTTCGAATAAGAACAAGTAAGGCTACAAAGCTTTTACTTTGGAGGTAAATTTTCAAAAACAGCATTTGTTTATACGCCACGCCATGTGCATTTAAGCATTTCTGCTTTTGCGACAATTGCTTCTTAGTGGTTTTCCAGCGACCAGTGGCGACTCGTCAGGTCTTATTTCAGGGGTTGACACAGTTTTTCCTTGAGTAAAACTTGCCTTTATTGACAAGTCTATTTTAACAAAAAATTCCTTTGCGCGATCTGTATTGAAAAGTAAAGTTATGTAGCTGAAAGTAATAAAAACCAAGACAATGAAGAGTTTTACTACTTTTTTAGGTGTAATACATACAAAACCGAGGCAAAATCTCTTTTGTAAGATATTTGATTTAAATAGATAGATCCATAACTGTTGAATTTGGTAAACAAATTTGGTTGAGTATGGTAAACTGGGGTAGCCTCGGCACCTTTACATGAACGCTTCATATTTACGTTATTCATTGACGTATTGCAGAACATTTAATACTAAATGAAAGCTTGATATTTATAGTTTAAAATAAAGTCAGACGCTTTTTGGTGTTTTTTATTATTATGATTAATTTTTGTGTGCCAATTTATTTGTATGAAGCCATTTTGCTACGTTTTTTGTTTTTTGTTTTTTTCTTTTATTGTATTACAATATGAAATATGTGTTTGAAATGTGTATGAAATGGCTTCATACAAATAAGTTGGCACGCAAAAATTAATCATAACCATAGCACATAATAAGGAAAACAATTTATAATAATTTATAATAAATTAACTTGCCTCTTCATAAATAAGTCCTTACCTTAAAAACAAATGTTAAATAATTAATTTTCACAATATTTAACTTTGATTTACTCAAAATTAACTTTAAAAAATTGTTTACTAACCTTCAGCAGGAAATAACAGAAAGTAGTATAAAATTAGTATAAAATTAGTGCGTATATAATAGCTTCGGTCCGTCTGTAACGGATCCCGCGGTCCGTTACAGACCCTATTCCTAGTCCAATTCTCCTTTTAATTCCTGTTCTTCTTTCCATTCCTTTTCTCCTTTTTATTCCTATTCTCCTTTCCATTCCTTTATTTCCTTGTTTTCCATCCCCTTCCCGTTACCATTTGTGCATCATTTTAAATAGAAAAAAAACTTCCTTTTAAGTTTTTGTTCACTTTTTGTTAAAAAAGGGGGCGTGGCATTAGCATAGAAATATCCAAGATTGCGGCTAAAATGTACGCAAAACTGTAACTTTTTGGTTCAAATTCAATACTTTTGTGAAATTGACCTATGCAGATTGGCGTGGCCAAACATTTTGCATGAACGAAATCTGAAATAGTATCCGGTGTTCTTTATGTGGTAAATTTAATTTCTAATTATATACTTAGTAAAGCTAAAAAGCAGTCGAAATCCATGTTTTTTCTGGAAATTTATAGGTTTTTATGGAATTGTGCCTCTAAGTATGGGTGTGGCCCAAAACTTGGTATGAACCAAATGTAGAACTTTAGATTTTCTACATAACATATTGAGTACAAATTTTTCGATTTGGAACAAAAATATTGAATAAATTGCATTTAACAATTACTCTTTAATTCGATGTCAAAAATGTAATTTTTTGTGTAAAATTCAACAATTTCGTAATATCAACCTCTAAAAATGAGCGTGGCCAAAAACTTTGTAGGAACGAAATCTAGTATAAAACCCGGTGAAGCTAATGTGCTAAATTTTATTCCTTATTCTTACTTAAGTTAAGTTCAATCGATGCCATGCCCACAAGGGGCAGTCTGCGGACTTTATTTTTATTTTTTTTGACTTGTTAGTATTAGAACATGCTAAATAATAAATTTCAGCTTTTCACGACGTCCTACAGTCTTGTAAGCACCGGAGGTTGTTGCACATTTAGACCGATTGTGGGCGTGTCTGTGGGCGGATTTTAAAAAAATTTTAACATTTGTATTGCTTCGGATGACAGAGAGCTTACGTACAAAATTTCAGCTTCCTAGCTCTTTAAATTTAAGGCCCAAAAATTGGTGACATACGGGCGGACGGACGGACAGACATGGCTCATTCGACTCAGAATTCGGTCTCGATCATAATTCCCTGAAGGTCTTGGGGGTCTATCGTCATTTTTCTCTGTTACATTTTAGCCTGTATCAAACTTAATATACCCCAGTCCTGTGGAATAGGGTATAAAACAACCAATTGTAACTTTTTTTTTCAAATTAACTAGGACTGTCAAACTGCAAAGCTTATTGCCTAATAATAGAAAAGTGCTTTAAAAAACAAATCAGTAGCCTAGACTCCAGCTTTCTTGGTAAAAATGACAATGCCGAAGGTGCCCCATAGCCGTTGGTGCCCCAGTTTACCATACCTTATAACCTCGCATTTTAATACCCGATCCAGGGTATATTAATTTCTAATGAGTACGCAATAATAACGCCATTATTGTTCATAATGATTCTTATATTTAAGGGAAAAGCACAGTCAAGTTGTTTTTGAATACATAAGCTCTCCCCCAATTTTTAAGCTCTTCAAGTACCTACGATCTACATACACAGAGTTCCCAATTATCCATAGGCTGAAATTACTGCTTAAATTTAATTTTATAACCCTTATATTTGATTTAGTGACCTGTGTTATCTTAAGTTGGTCTAGCACTTTGCTAGATTTAAATTTTTTTAACGCCAGCGCAGACAATTTTTTTGCAATATTTTTCACTGTAAGTTTTATTAACGTTATTATTGTAAACTATTGGATTTTGTAGATATTAATGAAGAAAAGGGTGTGTAGTTTGAAATTTCGTAATTTTTCTATATCACAGAAGTATGAAGCCAAAAACAAATAAAACATAAAAAATATACAATGATAAAAGTTCTCTTCCCGCAACAAATAAATGTATGCATCAAACAGTTTCATTGTCGGCTCTGAAAGTGGATGGCTTACTTAGTGCGGTTGTCTTGGATGGGGTGAGTGTGACACGAAAACAGACCGATTGAACTGCATCACCAATTGACTAAAGATCAAATTGCACACAGCATAGAAAAATGCACAAGTCAAAGAAAGAAACTTAATGTTTAATTGGTACAAGTGGTGAATACTTATCAGAAGATGTTGCCTGCTTTGCGTCCGAAATCCAAGTGGACGAGCATATCGACGAAAGCCAAAGAGATAAGCAAGAGAAAGTGCAAGCAAGTTCGTAAACAAGTTTTCCATCGGGCGACCGCTAATCCCTTGCTAATCCCTTTGTTTTTCGATCACAAGAACAGTGACTTACAAATTTGAAGTTTAAAGTTTGTACATACTTAAGAAAGTAAAAATTTACATTACAAGGTTTATTAAGGTAAGTAAGGTACTTAATGCATAATGAAAGTTAATAGGTAATGTTAAAGAGATAAAAAGAGGCAAATGTAAATATAGTTAGCATAATGTTATATATTTTTATATATAAGGCCCCCTTGGAACACGTTTCAGGCGACTGGTAACACAGCCAACTTGGTAATGGGGCGCATAAACGTTCCTCGCATAGTCTTCACCGTAGCCACTCGAACCAGATTATCAGAGCCAGCGTGAACGGACACTATTCGTCCTAGTAACCACTTTGAAGTTGGTAAATTTGGCTCCTTGATGATGACGACATCCCCAATCTTTGCATTGTGCTGTTGAGATTGCCACTAAGGTCGCTCTTGCAGGGTTGTTAAATATTCTGACTGCCATCGCTTTCAAAAGCCTTGCACCATGCTTTGCAAGTGGTTCCAGTGTGACAATCGGTTTGGCGGTGTGTCACTGTAGCTCGGCTCCGGAACAGCGGTATAGGGTTCGCCTATAAGAAAATGAGCGGGGGTGAGTGGCAATAAATCACGACGAAAATTTAGGATTGCCTCAATTTGAGCCAACATAGTATATAATTCTTCAAATGTAAGAACATTTGAACCTATGACCCGTCGAAGGTGAAGCTTCACCGACTTTACCCCAGGCTCCCACAGGCCTCCAAAATGGGGTGCAGAGGGGGGATCGAAATGCCACTCGGTTCCGTCCATAGCCAGAGATGCAGCAATATCTTCGCTGTAGGTTTGGGAGACAACAAACGTTTGCATCTCATTGAGGCAACGACGAGCTCCCTGGAAGTTGGTTCCATTATCGCTGTAGAGATGCGAACATTTCCCGCGACGAGATACGAAGCGACGATAAGCGGCTAAAAAGGCGCCAGTGGTAAGGTCACTTACCAACTCGAGGTGAATGGCTTTAGTGCTCATGCACACAAAAATAGCGAAGCAAGCCTTTGAGGTCTTAGGGTTTCGACCGCGTGATAATTTAATAGTGATGGGTCCAGCGTAATCACATCCTGTGTTTAAGAATGGTCGACTTGGCTCAACTCGTTTGACCGGCAGATCTCCCATGAGCTGTGATGTCGTTGCTTTCCGTTGTAAGAAGCATTGTTTGCATTCATGGACAACTTTCCTTATAAGGTTCCGACTGCCTACAATCCAATACTGCTGGCGCAAGATAGGAAACGTCTCTGATACTCCGGTGTGAAGGTAACGCATGTGTACATCTGCGGCTATAAGATAAGAAAAGTGATTACAGGGCAAAATAATAGGGTGTTTTGTATTGTAAGCGACGTTGGCACTCTTGATGCGTCCACCAACTCGAAGAATCCGGTCTTTGTCAATAAATGCCGAGAACTTCAAAAGTTTTGAATTAACTGGTAACTTTTGATGCTGTGTCAAATAGCACATATCTTTCCCAAACGCATCTTGCTGCACGCGACGTATTAAGAAAAGTCTTGTAAACTGTATTTCGGAAAAGGTAATGCGACCCGGTTTTAGCCTTAGTCAGAAGCATGTTTGATGCAAAACGAAAAAAATATGATGCAATACGAATAAGTTGTGTCCACGCTGACATTTTCTCGATAAGTATTTTAAAGGGATCTGAGGTTGTTGTGGTGAGGAACACTTGCTTTGATAATAAGTTTTCTTCGGTGGATATTGCTTCTTCATCGGGCTTCATCACTGAAAATTTAGATACAGGCCAACGCTCTTGTTCCATCGAAAGCCGTTCCACCAGAGATGATGTTTCTGTAAAGCAGAAGGAAGGATTCCCCGTGAGGCACAATCTTTGGGATTAGATTCAGAAGCGATATGAATCTTCTCAAGAATAGCAGCAGTGCGGTTCGCAACGAATGCAACCAATGAAGAACGATTTGTGAATCGCACCAAGCGAAAACTTCACAACTTGTTGGCATTGCATCTCAGATCCTGGTGAGAATTCGAGAAAGAAGCAAGGCTCCACACAACTTCAATCTGGGAATTGTAACGGGCTATCACACGAACTATCACAACACTATATTTGTCCGATGAGATCTTACAGCGAGCATACACGACTGCACTATAGGCTACCGAAGACGCGTCTGAAAATCCGTGTAACTCAATGTTCTTGTGGGAGGTAAGAACCTATCGCGGTATTCTTAAGAGTTCAAAAAAATTAAGTTCTCCTTTATATTCAAGCCATTTGTCTGCTATACTCGATGGTAAAGGATCGTCCCAGTCCAGATTGAGCTCCGTAGACCATAGATCCCGAAACAAAATTTTCAAGGAGATAACTGACGGAGCTAAGAATCCTAAGGGGTCAAAAATGCTGGAAATTGCAGACAACAGAGATCGCCTAGTTGGTGAAGGATCCACGAGTGATTGGGTCAAGCGGTAAGAATATACGTCCTGCGTTGGGCTCCAGTGCATGCCAAGTACCTTCGTCATCGTATTTGATTGTTCCGTATCAGACGAGGTGAACTCACAATATTCTGGGGGTAGACGAGTCAACAGAGGCCAACAATTGGAGTTCCTTTAGCGAAGCTTAAGTTTCGCTTTAGATAGCAACGATACTACCTCGGTTTGCAGGTGAATCAAAGCCTCGGCTGAATCGGCCCCCGTCATTTTATCGTCGACGTAAAGATTGTTGCGTAGAACTCGTGCGGCATTCGGAAAACTATCCCCGTAGTCAATTGCCATTTGTTTCAACACGCGGACCGCCAGGAAAGGTGCGGATGCTGTTCCGTAGGTAACTGTCCGCAATTCGTAATGATTAATCTCTTCAGAGGGGGTTTCTCGCCATACAATGCGCTGATAATCGGTGTGCTGATCACTAACCCAGATTTGCCTAAACATTTTCACGACATCTGCAGTAAACACGTACTTGTGTTGTCGAAACCTAAGACAGACTCCAAACAGATCGCGTTGGATTGGAGGCCCAATTAAAAATTACCTGTTTAGAGCGTTTCCGCATGAAGCCTGAGCTGAACCATCGAACACCATGCGTAGTTTAGTTGTAGAGCTGTCGGGCTTAAACACAACATGATGCGGAAGGTAGAATTGCTGCTGAAGATTACTGCCTATTTCAGCAGGTGGTATGCGAACCATATGGCCCAGACTCAAATATTCTTGCATGAAGTTTGAATAAAGAGCATGCAACTCCCTGTCTTTACGGAAACGGCGTACCATTGAATATAACCGGCTAACTGCAGTTTTCAAAGAATTACCAAAGACAGGCGAAGGAGAATAAAAAGGCAACTGAACGACATATCGGCCATCCGACGATCGTGAAAAGGTTTTACAGAAATGCTCTTCAGCTTTGTCATCAGAATCAGTCTCATCTTTGAGGGATCCAATGTCATCTAACTCCCAGAATCGCTGCAACAGTTCATCGAAATCATTTGCCGAATGAAATGACGAGATTGACGATTGATTTGATTGATTCGCATCGAGTAGCTCCCCAGTTATGACCCAACCGAAAGTTGTTCCTTGAGCGACCAGCACGCCTTCTGAACCTTGAATTTGAGCACCGGTTATAATGCGCTACAATTTGTCTGCTTCAAGCAGCACATCAACTGGTCCAGGAATGTTGAATTTGGGGTCAGCAAGTTCTAGGTTACGAATATGGGGCCAAACAGACACGTCGAAAGATTTAGAGGGTAAATTGGATGTTAATTTATGTAGCACATATGCGTCAATACTAATTTTGTCGGTAAAATATTGAGAGCAAAAAGTTATGGGAATGCATCTCCTTGTGTGACCTGCTGAGGAAGATGAAACCCCAAGAATTGGTATTCGAGAGTGCGTCCGCTGTAAACCTAACCTCTTCGCAAAAGATTCGACTACAAACGAGACTTGTGAACCGGAATCCAATAACACCCTGCAAAGCACGAACTGTCCGTTGTTGTCCTGAACTCTTGCCAATACTGTGGGTAATAAAGTTTGCTTGCGCAATGCAAAATCGAGCGAGTGGTTATTTAGAAGAGGCATAGCATTAGACAATAGCGGCAGTTTTGTTGCAGTTGAAGTGGATGATTGTGTTGAGAGGGGTTGGGACGATTCTGACACTGATAGATGAGGAAGCATCAGCGATGAACGAGAAGTATTTTGATCAGTTTGATGGACTAAGGAATGGTGGCGCGATTTACAACTACGACAGCGGAACGAAGAGCGGCAATTATTGGCAGAATGACCCAATCGCAGACAATTTAAACATAATGCCTTAGATTTTACTAGTTCACGTCGGGAATCGAGATCAAGAGCTATGAATTCAGCACACTTAGGTAGGATATGGTTATTTTTGCACTTTGGACACTTTGCAGAGGACGGCGATTCAGCAAAAAGAGATTTTATCTGCCCTTGTTGTTTATTACGCGAAGTGTTTGGGCGAGACAGTGATTGGCACGATTCTAACGCGTCACATTTCGATTGCAAGAACGACAAAAGTTCATTAAAGGTGTAATCGTCACGCGAGCCGACCTCCTCTGCCCAAGCTTGCCTGGTGTCATTATCAAGTTTGTTTAACAAGAGATAAACTAGCCATGGGTCACGACTAGTTGCCTCTAAAGCGTTGAGTCCCCGAATGACTTCATCTGCACCGTCAGCTATCTTTCGTGAAATTTGAACGTTGACACTGTTCATAGACGGCAAGGATAAAAATGTTTGAATAAACGATTGGACAATAAGGTGAATCCTGTCGTACCGCATTTCTAACCGATCCCATGCCTCAAGGTAGTTCGACTCGGAAATGGTAATGTGTTTCACTAAATTTGCTGCCTCATCCCGAAGAAACGATTTTAAATAGTGGAACTTTTGCGTCGCGGTTAAGCTCGTTTTATTATCAACCGAACCCGTAAATAAATCCCGAAAGGTAGGCCAGTCTTTATAATTACCTGAAAATGGAGATATGACTAATTTCGGCAATTCAACAAACTTTTGCGTATCAGGGGCACTATTTAGCTTCTCCAAAAAAGTGGATTGTTGTAAAGCAAGCTGTTCGACGGCTGAATAATCATTAGTTGAGTTCGATTGTCGTTCACGAAAAGCCCTAACAATTTTGGAGTGAGCATTGAAGAAGGGGTTTTCATATTCCATGAGCTCGTTTTCCAACTCTTGTTGCTCCCCGATGGTGGCTGTGTCCAAAATCTCATGGTGCAACGCGCTAAATTCAGCCCACGATTCGTCTAATTTGATGAATCTCTCATTTCTAAGGTTGTCTCTGGCACTATCGTTTCTGTAAACTTCGAAGAACGCGCTAATTTGCCTTAAGCGTTACCGAGTTTAAATTTTATCGAAGCCATTGTTCAAAGAGCACAACTAAAATTTGAGGCAAATGTCTCACACAAAGAAATTGCGAGTTCGAATTAAGTCTCACTTAAAAGGTTCTTGTTCTATGGGTAAAGGTAACAATTTTTTGTTAGATCCAATGTCTTGGATGGGGTGAGTGCGACACGAAAACAGAACGATTGAATTGCATCACCAATTGACTAAAGAGCAAATTGCACACAGCATAGAAAAATGCACAAGTCAAAGAAAGAAACTTAATGTTTGATTAGTACAAGTGGTGAATACTTATAAGAAGATGTTGCCTGCTTTGCGTCCGAAATCCAAGTGGACGAGCATACCGACGAAAGCCAAATAGATAAGCAAGAGAAAGTGCAAGCAAGTGCGTAAACAATTTTTCCATCGGGCGAGCGCTAATACCTTGCTAATCCCTTTGTTTTTCGATCACGAGAACAGTGACTTACAAATTTGAAGTTTAAAGTTTGTACATACTTCAGAAAGTAAAAATTTACATTACAAGATTTATAAAGGTAAGTAAGGTACTTAATGCATAATGAAAGTAAAAAGGTAATGTTAAAAAGATAAAAAGAGGCAAATGTAAATATAGTTAGCATAATGTTATATAGTTTTATATATAAAATGTTCAAAGAAACCGCAACAGTGGTATTTAATCAACTTTTAACGAGTACGATAATAAACTCAAAGCTTAGGTGTAACCACTGCCAGAAGATCTGTTAGTAGCGGAACCCAGCAAGGTGGTGTCCTACCCCCACTTCTTTGGAACATAGCGGTGAACAAACTGCTGGTTAACCTGGAAGGAGAGGGCTGCAGAGTGATCGCTTATGCGGATGACGTTGCCATCGCCGTTTACGGGAAACACCTAAGCACCTTAAAAGAACTCCTTCAAATGCTTTAAAAAAGCTTACACAATGGGTTGACAGCTGTGGTCTAGGTCCCAAACCCCACAAAATTGAGCTCGTCCTCTTCACCAGGAAATACAAAATCCCACATTTCGACTCCCCGCTCTCAATCAAGGGCACTAGTTTAATCTTCTCTGATGAAGCTTAAATGTGCTCCTCTGGAATGTGAATCGATCCATTTGTACACTGATGGATGAGAGAAAAATAATGAGGAAAATGGGGGTGTTTTAATCTTAATTTCTCTTTCCGACTTCCGGATCATTGTAGTGTTTTTCAAGCTGAAATTATGGCGATAAAGAAAGTCTTGTCTTGGCTGAATAATAACTTTATTATCTTCCAAGGATATACGAATCCTTTCTGACAGTCAGGCGGCCATAAAGAATCAGTCTTTATAAACTCTAAACCTTTCTGACAGTCAGGCATAGAATCAGTCTTTATAAACTCTAAAGTAGTCCTAGAATGCTGATCATCTAAAGAGAAAATGTCGGAGTAGCTCGACATTCACCTGTGCTGGGAGCCTGGACATAGCGAAATTGCGGGTAACTGCAAGGCTGACGAACTCGTCAAGCTTGGTACTTCTCTCTCAATCTTGCCTGAAATAGACTCCTTTGGCATTCCAATTCCCACATGCAAAATTTTGCTTAAACTAGATGCCATAGAATGGCCAAAGCTAGATCTTAAACTCTCCAAAAGCTTGATTGTTGCTTGTTAAGTTTTTACTTATACTTACTAAGCCGTTTAACTATCTGCAATAGACTTTCTCTGTTAATTGTGTTTAAACACTTTCGGGTGGTCTGACATTACACACTGCATAGGTTGGCCACATTCCTTAATTGTGGTTCAAAGTGTTTAAACACAAGTAACCGAGAAAGTCCAAAAGCTTGATCACTCTTAATAGATTGCACATGAGTGCTACAATCGGTTTCATTACAGGACACTGTCTGATAAGCCAATGAATTTTGCAGGAGCTGCGTGGATGACATGGCCCGCTCTCTTTTCCCTGTACATGGCCCGCTCTCTTTAAAAACCGAAATCTTTATTTGGGAGCTTTCCTCTATAATGATCTTAGCGGTCTAAATACTACCGACCAAAAACATCTCGCACGCATCATCAATAACTCAAAATGGTTCAACGAGTAGGAGGGATCTCTATCTCTAGATCCATGTGGTATCATAATAGACCTACATAGGTCTAATTGTGTCGGTTTCTATGGACCCGACTGCCACTTCAACCTAACCTTTGTATCGACATTAACAAGTGGGAAAGTGCAACAGTGCGTATGTAAAAACTTCAGTTCGTATGTGACGGATTGGGAAATATCCTAGCCCACCAAAAAAGGAAACTGTTGCCATCTCACCAATTTTCAGCTCTCTAGCTTTATATTTAAGGCCTAAAAGTTGTTAATATACCGATGGACGGACGGACTGACATGGTCCAATCGATTTTCCTGTCGGTCCCATTCATACCTCTAAAAGGTCTAAGGGGTCTACGGTGATTATTTCACTGCGTAACAACCTATACATCTAACTTAATATACCCTTAGTAGGGTATAAAAGATACACAAATTTAGTCCTTCAAAAATTGCAGACATAATTTTGTACGAGATCCATATTCCATCGACAAGGCATGCGACACGTTTGCAACAAATATAAAATGCATTGACGAGACGAGTGACGCACAATTTTTGTGTGCTCATTTCGTCGCTTACCGGAGCGAATTTATCCTCGTAGTTGTTAGTGTAAAAGCTGTTTTGAAACATTTTTTCATACCCATAGTTGCTCAACATTCTGGAATATCATCCCAGCAAACATTTTTCTTAACGGTTTTCGTAAAAAACTCAGTTGGAATCGTGAATTCGTGAATGGATCATGTTATGAATGAGCTCAAAGATCCTACAAATTCTCACGGGGGAGTCGCAAAGGGGGTTGTACTCTCTATGTATCAATCAAATCAAAAAATAAATACACTTAGTTTTCAATCATTTTTTTCACAAATGCACTGCACAAGCAAATCTTAAGATCTGAACCTCTTCCCTCCAAACTTTTTCATTCAGATGTGAAATCTTCAGATATGTAGGTAAGCTATCAACTCAAATGAATAAATGTTTGCCACGCCCACTTTTGGGGGCGTTTTTAGTATAAACCAAATTTTACTTCTGATAAAAAATATAAACAAAAAAAAACGATGTAATTAAAAAGGGGTGGATGCCACGCCCCTTTTTAAGGCAGAAGACCCTGTAACTGAGAAATTCTAAATACAGTTGAAGTTAATAGAAACTGACATTTTACAACTAGGATTTATGACACAATTCGGAGCTTGAAAGTGGTCAATTGAGATGGGGTATCCAACGATTCGCCTAAGCGGATTGTTACCCTCCCACTAGTTTTTTTGACTTTTTTTTGTTAAAAAAAACTGAAAAAAATTACAAACGGGTTTTTTGCTTTCAAATTGTTGTACCCCATCCCATAGGAAAGGAGGTATATTAAGTTTGTCTCATAGCTTTTAACACGATGAAATAATAATGCTAGACCCACAAGACCTTTAGAGCATATGATCGAGACCGAATTCTGAATCGAATGAGCCATGTCCGTCCGTCTGTATGTCACATGTTTTTAGGCCTTAAATTTTGAGCTAGGCTGCTGAAACTTCGTACGTAAGGTCCACGTCATGCGAAACAGTACAAGTGTAAAAATTTGTTAAATCCGCCTACAGACACGCCTACAATCGGTCTAAATGTGCAACTACCTTCAGAGTTTTCAAAACTGTAAGACGTTCTTAAAGGCTAAAATTTGACATTTAGCATCTCCTATTGAATGTAAGACACAAAAAAGACAAATTTAGTTAGTAAACCTCCTCTAGTGGGCGTGGCATCTATTTTAAGGGTACATTTTCAAATGCAGTTTACTCAATATTTTTGCTCGAAATTGAAAAAAAATTACTTAATATTTTATGTAGAAAATGCTAAGTTGCACATTTAGCTTTTTCAAGAGTTTGGGCCAGGCCCACATTTGGAGGAAGAATTGAAGAAAAACATAAAATTTTCCAGAAAAACTTAATTTCGACTGGCCTTAAGCCTAATTTAGGAAAGCATGAAACAAAAAAGTAGCATGTAAGGTAAAGGAGAGTCCAGATTTCGTTCGCATAAAGTTTTAAGCAAAGCTCCCTTTTAGCCTTTTAGGGGTCGATTTTTCAAAAATATTGAATTAGAACCAGAAAATTGCATTTTTACGTACATTTAAGTGTAACTCGGAAATATCTGTGGAAATATCTTATAATTAATAGTTTGTAATTAGGGGCGGTTGGACCACACCCCTTTTCGACGTTTGGATTACTTATAAAATTATAAAATGTCAAAAAATAACTATGCCATCAGCATTTTACAGTGTGGGATAGGATGGGATATTCAACGGTCCGTTTTACGGACTATAACTTCTGCGTACACACTGTAGCACTTATTCACTGGTTTTTATATATTTTGCTCTCTGCTTCAAAGGTTTATGTTTGTGTAAAATTAAGTTGATAAGATAGAAACAACTTAAAAGTTATAGGCTTTTTTCTGCATTTTTTTGATATAAAATCCATAAAACGTCTATTCGGAACCTTGTGTCCGTTATATTTTTTTGATTTTCATATGCTTTGATTTAGCAACGGTTACGTTTTCTTAAAACTCAGAGCACAGTTTTTTTAGTTATCGGTTAAGAAACCGCGTTTTTAGTTTGTTTTTTAGACCGTTTCAGAAAATTTTAGGTTAGAAACGTAATTTTTGGCACATGTTAAAAATTTTGGTTTTTATATTCAATCCAAATTTCATTAGGTACCATTGGTACCACCGATAAGATTCCAAAATATTTTTGAAGTTTTTGAGCTAAAATCTCAGAACCTTCTAAATACGTATTCGAAATTTTCCATAGTTTTCCCGAAAATTACAAATAATTCTTGATGTGTGTGATTTTTTTCAAATCATTTGGCCGATGCTGTATCGGAGATAGTAGTGGGGACAACATTTTTTTTACTTTTTTTTCGAAAATACGCCAAAAAAAAGTTCTAAAACCGTTAAACTTAAATTTGATTTCAGCCTTTGATTAACCTTTGGCTGGTTTATATGCAAGCAAAATATGGCTTTTTAAAATAAAGTGATGAAAAGGTTATGACCTTAAACACGTTGAAAATGGGTATCTATTTTCCATTCCTTATTTCTCAAAAACTTTTCAATATTTTGCAAAAGCTCGATTTTATTATGAAAGTTAAATATATTTAATTGCATATATTAATTTTCTTCTTTCTGTCTCTAAAACTTTTTAAGATAAGGTCAAAACACTTTTTGTCTTTTTTACTATCAATATTCAAACTGTAATAGAACCGTTAGGCGTATATACAAAAAAATAGCCCTTTTATGCGTTCTCATTTTTTCCACGGACTTTATATATGTACCAAATTTCATCTTTCTACGACTTACCGCTCAAAAGTTACAGGTGCGGACGGACGAACGGACTACGGACTGATACCATAAGAGGTCCTTTTCCATTTGTGGATGGACCGCTAAAAACAACCAGTGACTTCAAACACTGGTTAATAAACCCGTGAGTAATTGCTACAGTGTGTACGCAGAAACTACACCGTAACAGACCGCAGAAGCTACTACCGTGAAATAGACCATTGAATACCCCATCCTATCCCACATTGTAAAATGATGATGTAGTTGTTCTTTTTGGCATTTTTTAAGTAGTGCAAATTTGAAAAGGGGCGTGGTCCAACCGCCCCTATTTACAAACTATAAATAATTATAACACAGATATTTCCAAGTTACGCTTAAATGTATGTAAAAATGCAATTTTTTGGTTCAAATTCAATATTTTCGAAAAATCGATCCCTAAAGTCTGGGTTACCTAACCAGCGAATTTTTTGTTTCATGCTTTCCTAAATGAGGCTTAAGGCCAGTCGAAATTACGTTTTTCTGTAAAATTTTTGGATTTTCTTCAATTCTTCCTCCAAATGTGGGCGTGGCCCAAAGAATTTTGCGAGAAAAATGTAAAACTAAGCGTTTTCTACATAAAATATTAAGCAATTTTATTGAGCAAAAATATTGAGTAGGTTAGGTAAGGTAAGGTAGGGTTGCTGGCAGCAAACCTGAACTTTGAAGAGAAACTTGTCCCAGACGGACACTCTGCTGAACTTTACAATATTCGCCACCACTGTACTTGCAAGCTCTGCCACTTGGAAACTGGCAGAGGAGGTGTTTCACATCTTCTCCCGCTTCCGGATCATGACATCCCCTGCAAATGCACTTGGTGTTAGTGATTTCCAATTTTGCTGAGTGTTTTTCCAACAGGTTGTTGCCCGTTATCACTTTTGTGGCTATGGCAGTGATGGCCTTTTTGATTAACTGCCATCTATAGATGGCCATAGCGCCTTTGTGTGCCTGCAGCTCTGCAAATTTTCCCATCTGTTTTGGGCTATATTGCGAATAGTCGCGGACATTTTGCCTGTCACAAAAGAGAGCGGAGGATGGGTCCTTTTGTCCGCTGTAGTGATAAATAGATTTAAGCCTTATTTCGCTAGCTCTTCAGCCTTTTCATTACCGATAAAGTCACTATGGCCTGGTACCCACACAATGCGGACATTATTCTGTCTGCTAAGAGCCCTAAGTTCTGAGCGACAGAGTCCTACTAGACGAAATTTTATTGTTGGTGTTGCTAGGGCCTTAATGGTTGCTTGGCTGTCTATGTAAATTGAATTATCCTCCTGTGATAGTTTCTCTGGCCTTTTCGGCTGCTATAAGTATTGCTAGAATTTTGGCTTGGAAGATTCTGCATCAGTTCAGTAGTCTCCTGTTAGTAAGGATACCGAGCTTGTCAGAGCATACACCTGCTCCAGTACCCTCACTTTATTTGGAGCCATCTGTATAGATTGTTACCTCGGAGTTGGTTATAACATTATTGAGCCTCCAGTCTTCTCTATTCTCCAGGTAAAGGAGAGTCCAGATTTCGTTCGCATAAAGTTTTAAGCAAAGCTCCCTTTTAGCCTTTTAGGGGTCGATTTTTCAAAAATATTGAATTAGAACCAGAAAATTGCATTTTTACGTACATTTAAGTGTAACTCGGAAATATCTGTGGAAATATCTTATAATTAATAGTTTGTAATTAGGGGCGGTTGGACCACACCCCTTTTCGACGTTTGGATTACTTATAAAATTATAAAATGTCAAAAAATAACTATGCCATCAGCATTTTACAGTGTGGGATAGGATGGGATATTCAACGGTCCGTTTTACGGACTATAACTTCTGCGTACACACTGTAGCACTTATTCACTGGTTTTTATATATTTTGCTCTCTGCTTCAAAGGTTTATGTTTGTGTAAAATTAAGTTGATAAGATAGAAACAACTTAAAAGTTATAGGCTTTTTTCTGCATTTTTTTGATATAAAATCCATAAAACGTCTATTCGGAACCTTGTGTCCGTTATATTTTTTTGATTTTCATATGCTTTGATTTAGCAACGGTTACGTTTTCTTAAAACTCAGAGCACAGTTTTTTTAGTTATCGGTTAAGAAACCGCGTTTTTAGTTTGTTTTTTAGACCGTTTCAGAAAATTTTAGGTTAGAAACGTAATTTTTGGCACATGTTAAAAATTTTGGTTTTTATATTCAATCCAAATTTCATTAGGTACCATTGGTACCACCGATAAGATTCCAAAATATTTTTGAAGTTTTTGAGCTAAAATCTCAGAACCTTCTAAATACGTATTCGAAATTTTCCATAGTTTTCCCGAAAATTACAAATAATTCTTGATGTGTGTGATTTTTTTCAAATCATTTGGCCGATGCTGTATCGGAGATAGTAGTGGGGACAACATTTTTTTTACTTTTTTTTCGAAAATACGCCAAAAAAAAGTTCTAAAACCGTTAAACTTAAATTTGATTTCAGCCTTTGATTAACCTTTGGCTGGTTTATATGCAAGCAAAATATGGCTTTTTAAAATAAAGTGATGAAAAGGTTATGACCTTAAACACGTTGAAAATGGGTATCTATTTTCCATTCCTTATTTCTCAAAAACTTTTCAATATTTTGCAAAAGCTCGATTTTATTATGAAAGTTAAATATATTTAATTGCATATATTAATTTTCTTCTTTCTGTCTCTAAAACTTTTTAAGATAAGGTCAAAACACTTTTTGTCTTTTTTACTATCAATATTCAAACTGTAATAGAACCGTTAGGCGTATATACAAAAAAATAGCCCTTTTATGCGTTCTCATTTTTTCCACGGACTTTATATATGTACCAAATTTCATCTTTCTACGACTTACCGCTCAAAAGTTACAGGTGCGGACGGACGAACGGACTACGGACTGATACCATAAGAGGTCCTTTTCCATTTGTGGATGGACCGCTAAAAACAACCAGTGACTTCAAACACTGGTTAATAAACCCGTGAGTAATTGCTACAGTGTGTACGCAGAAACTACACCGTAACAGACCGCAGAAGCTACTACCGTGAAATAGACCATTGAATACCCCATCCTATCCCACATTGTAAAATGATGATGTAGTTGTTCTTTTTGGCATTTTTTAAGTAGTGCAAATTTAAAAAGGGGCGTGGTCCAACCGCCCCTATTTACAAACTATAAATAATTATAACACAGATATTTCCAAGTTACGCTTAAATGTATGTAAAAATGCAATTTTTTGGTTCAAATTCAATATTTTCGAAAAATCGATCCCTAAAGTCTGGGTTACCTAACCAGCGAATTTTTTTGTTTCATGCTTTCCTAAATGAGGCTTAAGGCCAGTCGAAATTACGTTTTTCTGTAAAATTTTTGGATTTTCTTCAATTCTTCCTCCAAATGTGGGCGTGGCCCAAAGAATTTTGCGAGAAAAATGTAAAACTAAGCGTTTTCTACATAAAATATTAAGCAATTTTATTGAGCAAAAATATTGAGTAGGTTAGGTAAGGTAAGGTAGGGTTGCTGGCAGCAAACCTGAACTTTGAAGAGAAACTTGTCCCAGACGGACACTCTGCTGAACTTTACAATATTCGCCACCACTGTACTTGCAAGCTCTGCCACTTGGAAACTGGCAGAGGAGGTGTTTCACATCTTCTCCCGCTTCCGGATCATGACATCCCCTGCAAATGCACTTGGTGTTAGTGATTTCCAATTTTGCTGAGTGTTTTTCCAACAGGTTGTTGCCCGTTATCACTTTTGTGGCTATGGCAGTGATGGCCTTTTTGATTAACTGCCATCTATAGATGGCCATAGCGCCTTTGTGTGCCTGCAGCTCTGCAAATTTTCCCATCTGTTTTGGGCTATATTGCGAATAGTCGCGGACATTTTGCCTGTCACAAAAGAGAGCGGAGGATGGGTCCTTTTGTCCGCTGTAGTGATAAATAGATTTAAGCCTTATTTCGCTAGCTCTTCAGCCTTTTCATTACCGATAAAGTCACTATGGCCTGGTACCCACACAATGCGGACATTATTCTGTCTGCTAAGAGCCCTAAGTTCTGAGCGACAGAGTCCTACTAGACGAAATTTTATTGTTGGTGTTGCTAGGGCCTTAATGGTTGCTTGGCTGTCTATGTAAATTGAATTATCCTCCTGTGATAGTTTCTCTGGCCTTTTCGGCTGCTATAAGTATTGCTAGAATTTTGGCTTGGAAGATTCTGCATCAGTTCAGTAGTCTCCTGTTAGTAAGGATACCGAGCTTGTCAGAGCATACACCTGCTCCAGTACCCTCACTTTATTTGGAGCCATCTGTATAGATTGTTACCTCGGAGTTGGTTATAACATTATTGAGCCTCCAGTCTTCTCTGCTGGGAATGTTAATGGAGTAGTCCTGATTGAAGTCAAGACAAGGTGTTGTATGATCTGTATATTCCAACGCACAATCCTAGTATCTGTAGGGTTGAGCTGCGCCCTGTGGATCGCATATTCCAATTGCCTGTGGCTTGAAGTCTTACAGCTCTTTCGGCCGCGCTTTCTTTAATGAAGTGATCTATAGACAAAATGTTAAGGATGGTCTCTAAACCCTGTCTAGGAGGGCATAGTCTGTTAGGGGGCATGCGAACAACGTGTCCAAACCATCAAAGAATCGATCGCTCCACACGGAGAAGAAGCGGCTCAACATTAAGACTCCCACGAATACTGAAGTTTCTCACTCTATCCCTTAGAGTAACACCAGCAACGCACCTCGGAAATCTCATTTCGGCAACTTGTACCCGCGATCTAATTCTTTCGGTCATTACCCAAATTGCATGACCATATATGAGGGTCGGAACGAACACTGAACTAAAAACTGAGATCTTTGCTTTCAATCAGTATCAACTCAGTATCACTCCTCCCATCTTTCGTGAAAAAGACCCCGAAATACTTAAACTTCTATACCTGTTTTAATGAAACTCCATTTATGTGCAGGGTACACTGCGCAGGAGTTCAGGAAACAACTATCACTTCTGATTTGTTCACTTTTACTTTCATCCCAGAATCACCACAGACGGCTGCAAGCCTATCCAGTGCTCGTTGATGTTCCTCTTTGGATGATGCAAGGATGGCCAAATCATCTCCGAAAAGCAGATGGCCCATCGTCAGGATGAGCCAATTCGAAACATTGCTCGCCAAGACTGCGCTTCACTATCAAGTCCATATTTGCTATGAAAAGGAGCGGCGACAGAGCACAGCCCTGGCGAAGTCCAACGCGCACATCAAAAGGACGGATTTTGACGCCATTTATCCGTACACAGCTTCTGCAGTTTCCATACAACGACTGGATGGCTCTCAGAAGAGGCACACTCAGTGCATAGTCCTGCAAAACACTCCACAGTGTATCCCGAGGGACTCGGTCATACGCCTTTTCCAGATCTACAAAACACGCACTAACCGGTTTGGCTTATTCCCAGGCCTCCTCAAGAATAAGCTTCAGAGTAAAAAGTTGGTCGGTTGTGAGTCTGCCAGGCCGAAATCCGCACTGTTCTTCCCGTAACAAAGGCTCGATTACAGCTCTGGAACGCGTTTCCAACACCCTCGCGAATATTTTTCGTTTGGCATATTCCCAGACCTTCTCAAGGATAACCCTCAGAGCCGCTATCCCAGGCCACCTTAATGACACATGTTAGCCATTTAACACCCTCTTCACCCATTGCCTTGAGCAAATCTGGCGATTTAATCGCTTTAGAGATTTCGTCTACTGTCCAGATTCCATTCCTGTTTTTGATAAAACTCCGTGCGGTTGGCTCTTTGGACATAATTTCCCTTAGCCTTGCTGTACCGTTTATATTTTTTATGTTATTACAGAATTTCTTCCAAGAAGTTCTTTTGGCCGTTCGAATTTCTTTCTTGAAGTTCTATAAGCAAGCCTTATTAGCTCTCAGTCATTTTCGGTGTTAGCTTTGCCAAACTTTTGTTTGGCCGTTTTCCTTAGTTTTTTTAGTCTGGCCGACCACCATTGGATTTTAAAACGAGTTTTATTGCGACTAAAGGGGCATGTTTCTTCAAATGAAGTTATGTCTTCTATTGCCATGTCAACATCAGTTACATTATTCGAAAGACTTTTAAAGTTAGGATTTCTAACCTTGTCTGAGAACTCATTCTAGTTGACTTTCTAGGGTTGCGGACTATCTCCGGTCTCCTTTTGGCGGTAAAGATGTCGAATTCTCTAATACAGTGATCAGAAAAGCTGTGATGTTTTGATACTCTCCAGTTGTTTAAGGAAAGAGTATCAGTGTTTGAAGAGATTGTTACATCGAGAACTTCTCGACAAATTTTAACAATAAAAGTGTGTTCTTGTCCCCGGTTAAGCATAACGAGGTTACATCTTATAATACATTTTAAAATAGACTCACCTCGACTGTTAATATCGCTACTTCCCCAGTTTGAGTGATGGGCGTTTGCGTCTGCTCCTATGATGGTGTCCCAATTTTTGGTTTCACCCTGACAGATAAGCGTTCGTAGGGATTCCTGTGGTGGGAGTGGGAAGCCCTCTCTTTCTAAGATGCCTGTTGTCTGATAGAAAGTATAGGTTAATATTTTTCCTAGCTATTATGCAGCTACGCATGTTGCTTGCTTTAGTGGCATAGAAAATATCATATGAGTCGGACTTAAGTCCACAAATTATCCGTTTAGAGATCCACGGTTCTTGAAGAACAGCGACGTCGATCCACGGTTCTTGAAGAACAGCGGCGTCTACTGCTTGTTGGTGGAGGTGAAGCAACAAGTTGGCGCAGGCTGCCTTACTGTGATGAAGGTTAAGTTTTAGCACCTTTATCAGTTGCTTTTGTTGTTGCTGTTGGGGCTGGTTGAGTTACTAGCGGATCGGCACCACCCCGATTCTGCCCCATCACCCGTACCTTGACCAAACTTAAGCTTACTTTCTGCTGTTTTATGGATTATAAATTTTAATAATGGTATAAAAGATCAAGAAAATATATGTCCTTCCCTCTGTTTTCAAAACGGTACAGGGGCAAAAATTTGAAATAAATACCGAACGTTTTTTTTTTGTCGGAGGTTACTACTATCCGATGAAGCACTCAGACAGAACTACTGGTTCATTGTACTACCACGCGTACACCTTACTTTAATGAATTTAGTTTACCCATCTTTCAAAAAAAAAACGAGAATGTGCTTGATTGATTGATGGATTTTTATTCATTTTCCACTTAAAATACATTATAAAGGAGGGATTCCTGTGGTGGGAGTGGGAAGCCCTCTCTTTCTAAGATGCCTGTTGTCTGATAGAAAGTATAGGTTAATATTTTTCATAGCCATTATGCAGCTACGCATGTTGCTTACTTTAGTGGCATAGAAAATATCATATGAGTCGGACTTAAGTCCACAAATTATCCGTTTAGAGATCCGAGGTTCTTGAAGAACAGCGACGTCTACTGCTTGTTGGTGGAGGTGAAGCAACAAGTTGGCGCAGGCTGCCTTACTGTGATGAAGGTTAAGTTTTAGCACCTTTATCAGTTGCTTTTGTTGTTGCTGTTGCCGATTCTGCCCCATCACCCGTACCTTGACCAAACTTAAGCTTACTTTCTGCTGTTTTATTATGGATTATAAATTTTAATAATGGTATAAAAGTTCAAGAAAATATATGTCCTTCCCTCTGTTTTCAAAACGGTAAGAGGCAAAAATTTGAAATAAATACCGAAGGTTTTTTTTTTGTCGGAGGTTACAACTATCGGATGAAGCACTCAGAAAGAACTACTGGTCCATTGTACTACCACGCGTACACCTTACTTTAATGTATTTAATTTACCCGTCTTTCGAAAAAAAAAACGAGAATGTGCTTGATTGATTGATGGATTTTTATTCATTTTCCACTTAAAATACATTATAAAGGAAAATGATTTAAACAGTGATACTTATATTAATTGAAAAATAAAAATAGACCATTAGAGCTAAGTCAGTGCTAATGGCCTTTAATTATAAGAAATTACAAAGGGTATCTGATGTGGGGACTAACAGAGTAAAAAAAAAAACTATCTATACATTTTACGAGTAACAAGCATCAAATGTGATTTAGCAGACTGAATATGAGGTTTCCAATTTAATCTGCTGTCAATTAGTACCCCGAGATATTTAAAAGAGTCAACTTATTCAATTTGAAAACAGTAAGAGGAACACTGGTAGTTCGTAAGGAAGTTTTTTTCTTTTTTTCTTTTGCCACAGAAATGAACAGGTAAACTAGACTGTTTGCAATCGTATGCATGAAAGTATGAATTAAAGTCTACTAAGCTACTACCCGTTGGGCTAAATGACATAATTTTAGTTGTTTCGTTGATAACAAGCTTATGGAAGGTAAGCGAGTACCTTAGCGTTTGCAAGTCTTCTTGCATTTTAAAAATGCATTCAGAGTAAGTGAGTCCGTGGTAAGTAAATGCTATGTCGTCAGCAAAGGCTGTCGGATGACCATTGAACTTCTGCTGAAGGAGTGAGTATCATTAAAAACAAAAGCGGACCTAGTACAGAGCCTTGTGGAATACCATTTTTTAGCTCACGCTTTAAGCTAAGGACATCACTTATCCTTACCGTTTGCTCTCTTTTTGTTAGGTACGATATGGGTACGATTTAAGCCCTTGTTATCATTTATCCATACAGTTGGCAGCTTACATTAAGGCTTGCATCTTCTATTGACAATCCTGGTCGAAAGCCAAATTGACTATCAACGAAAAATTCAACTTTAGACAATTATGACACCATACGCTTTTTTATAAGTTTTTCAAAAAGCTTCGAAGACGAAGGTAGCAATGAAACTGGTCTATAAGCGAAAGTTTCCCTGCGATTACCTTTCTCATAAAGTGGAAAAACGTCAGCACATTATTGAGCTGCGGGAACAACACCACAACATACACTCAGGTTAAACAAGTAAGTGGAAACATCTACCACGTACCAAGCATTTTTTTTCAGTGCAGTATTGGAGGTAAGTAAACAACTACGTTGGTGCTGTGGATATCGTTAAGCCTGACTTGTTCTTTTGTTTTTGTTTCCTTTCCTAAGATGCAATTAACTACCCTCCATTTCTGTTTTACGTTGCCCCAAGATCTGATTAGCATTTTTTTATTGCATTTTTTAGCAAAATAATTCTTCAGTTTTATTTTTTCCAGCATTCGTCATCCAGGACTTAATAAACTTTTTACCTCTTTGTTGCAAGGTGACACTAGTGCAGACGTTAATATGATTATTTAAAATCGAAGAGAACAAGTCATATGCTGAGGATGGGTCGCTCTCCACAAAAACTGGTTCCTAAAACTCCAACCTTGGCCGGTCGCATAGCTTTTCGTAATCTGTACTTTTTTTCCTACACCAGGAGTTGTTCTGAGCACCAAGACGACTTTCATACAAATCCAGCGTGCAAAAATGGTGTTCCGTGATTCTATAGTCATGTGCCTTACCATTAAATTTTGATTTGTTGCTTCTACTTAATGAAATTAATATGTGTGATCAATACAACTGATCTTCGAAGAAGTTACACGAGTAGGAAGACTGATTATGCTTTTTAAACCATGCGACGCAATTAGAAATAAATAATCCACCGTGTCTTTTTCAGATGTTCTAAGAGTATCAATATTGATGTCACCTAACACAACTAAATTTTTAGATTTAGTGACACTCAGAATATCTCTCAACTCAACTAAGAAATCACTTTTCCTAAACATGTGTAGCCTGTATATGCTAAGAATCGTGTTAAACTCATTATTTAAAGAAAACTCAATTTTTGTTATGTCTGCACTTCTACAGTCGATGTTGGAACACTCGCACCGAGAGTTATCTCTTGTAAAGACGACTAAGGTAGGTGACCCAAATATGACCCAACTCCTAATAAGGCCCAATTCACAGAAAACAGCATCCTGAACAAATAACGGAAATTTTTTTGCTTCGCATATGTAAACCCTTTCCTGAGGAACGAATACAACGCAAAAATAGCCAGCTGCGCGATTCGTGTCGGAGCCCACAGTCAAGTTAATTTCGTTGAGTGGTGCACAAGTTTCATTTTATAAAAAAACAGTTAATTAAATTGCAATTTTTTTTGAAAATTAAGACGAGTAAGTACAGATCATTTTTTTTCCCATAAAATACATTCAATTTAAAGTAACTTTAAGTAAAATTTTTTTTTTTGAAATGTTTAACCGTTTTTGGTTATATTTTGATAAACAAAAGTCTTTCAAATTCCTAATAAGGCCCACGCAAAAATACGGTGGGCCTTATTAGGTATAAGAACAATTTTGATTCAATTTATTTGCTTTTTGATTTGATTTTCTGTTCGTTTTCAGCCAAAATGTCCATGACATGTCCAAGACATGGAACTTACAAGGATTCTTTCTTTAGTTTTTAATATCAAATGACAACTCACATTGAATCTGAACTCACATTGAACTATGTGGCTGTGTTTATACCCGACCCAGGGTATACTAAGTTTGATGTAAAGTTTGTAACGCAGTGAAATAATTACCGTAGACCCCTAAGACCTTTTAGAGATATGAATGGGACCGACAGGAGAATCGATTAAGCCATGTCCGTCCGTCCGTCCGTATGTAAACAACTTTTAGGCCTTAAATTCTAAGGCAGAGAGCTGAAATTTTGTGGGTTAGTTTGAAGTCCAGTCCTTCAAATCAGGTTTGAAAATAAGCTAAATCCGCCCACATACACGCCACTACATGCCTGTATGTGCGACCATCTCTAATATAAAAAAATATTTTTTGCAAATTTTAGCTATGTTACAATGGCGCTAGCGCATTCATTTTTGGTACGTAAAAATGAATGCGCTAGCGCCATTGTCGCCCAAAACGACAATAGCTGTAGATATGCGCATTTTCTAACTTTTATGTAAATATTGTATGTGCCTTCGCCCACTTTTGTTGGCGTGGCGTTAAAAAAAGTAATTTTTTTAGTTGAAAAGGCGGAGTTTTAGGCCGAAATGTATGCAACCACCTAGTATAAAGCATTCAACAGTTATATTTTTATATCCCGCCCACTTTTTGGAGGCGTGGCAGTTTTCTTTTTGGTATGGTCGGGTATTTTGCAATCGTCGTAGATGGATTGAAGCTTTAACATACCCACTGTTGCACTTTCCCACTTGTTTTTTTTTTAAGAATTAAATTCCCAAGTTTGTTTTAAGATATTCTACCCAAGAAGGTTATCTTTAAGTTTTTTGTTATTTTTTTTTTGTTTAAAAATAAATTAGTATTCTAAGGGCTTAAAATCAAGGATTATTTTTTTAGTTTTTAACAAATAAAGCAAAAAATATATTTTTTATAAAGATATTGTCTCTTACTGTGTTTTGCTAAAACACAAACTTTTTTTAACAGGAAATCTTGCAAAATTCGGTCGAAAAATGAATGAGCCTTATTAGGAACCCATGCGCCCAATAAGGCCCAACGTAAGCTTTTTAAAACTGCGAAAAAATATATTTCCCATTAACTTTTAGTACATAAAACAACAGAGATTCATTATCTTTTTAGTTTGCTTTGATATTCAAAAAAATGTGGGAGAAAATTAGGAAAAACGCTTAGGTGGGCCTTATTTGGGTCACCTACCATAATCCGCCAGCCGCATATGATTCATTGCAATTGCCAAAAATTTTATACCCAGAAATATTATCCGAATCCAGTTCGCTTTTAAAAGTCCAGACTTCAGTTAGCACAATAACAACTGGCAATGTTTCTAAGCACTCCAGTTGTACTAAGAATTTATCAAAATTCGCCCTAAGGCTGCGAATGTCTTGATGTAGGCAAAAAGATTCTATTAAAATTGGAGGAGCAAAGTCGTTATCACAAGCATTATAAGAGTTGTACTAAGAGTTGTACTAAGAATTTATCAAAATTCGTATTATTAGGTATAAGAACAATTTTGATTCAATTTATTTGCTTTTTGATTTGATTTTCTGTTCGTTTTCAGCCAAAATGTCCACTGAAAGGAAAAAGCGAGCGACATGGAACAAGACATGGGACTACAAGGATTCTTTCTTTAGTTTTTAATATCAAATGACAACTCACATTGAGACTGAACTCAAATTGAACTATGTGGCTGTGTTTATACCCGACCCAGGGTATACTAAGTTTGATGTATAGTTTGTAACGCAGTGAAATAATCACCGTAGACCCCTTTTAGAAATATGAATGGGACCGACAGGAGAATCGATTAAGCCATGTCCGTCCGTCCGTCCGTCCGTCCGTATGTAAACAACTTTTAGGCCTTAAATTCTAAGGCAGAGAGCTGAAATTTTGTGGGTTAGTTTGAAGTCCAGTCAGTTCAGATCAGGTTTGAAAATAAGCTGAATCCGCCCACAGACACGCCCACTACATGCCTGTATGTGCGACCATCTCTATATAAAAAAATACTTTTTGCAAATTTTAGCTATGTTACAATGGCGCTAGCGCATTCATTTTTGGTACGTAACATTGCCTTAAATTGTCTTTAAGGTAGCCAAAAAATTTTATCTTTTTCATTGACCACGCCCACTTTTTAAGGGATTTTAGCTAAAGCTTAGTTAGATTTTTCAATAAATATATAAAAAATTTGACAAAAATTGTATGACAAAAGCTGTAGATATGCGCATTTTCTAACTTTTATGTAAATATTGTATGTGCCTCCACCCACTTTTGTGGGGGGTGGCGTTAAAAAAAGTAATTTTTTTAGTTAAAAAGGCGGAGTTTTGGGCCGAAATGTATGCAACCACCTAGTATAAAGCATTCAACAGTTATATTTTTATATCCCGCCCACTTTTTGGAGGCGTGGCAGTTTTCTTTTTGGTATGGTCGGGTATTTTGCAATCCGTCGTAGATGGATTGAAGCTTTTACATACCCACTGTTGCACTTTCCCACTTGTTTTTTTTTTAAGAATTAAATTCCCAAGTTTGTTTTAAGATATTCTACCCAAGAAGGTTATCTTTAAGTTTTTTGTTATTTTTTTTTTTGTTTAAAAATAAATTAGTATTCTAAGGGCTTTAAATCAAGGATTATTTTTTTTAGTTTTTAACAAATAAATGACAAAAAATATATTTTCTATAAAGATATTGTCTTTTACTGTGTTTTGCTAAATCACAAACTTTTTTTA